>OX453034.1:12935634-13199446 GCA_949699805.1 Tromatobia lineatoria
GGTCGTTTCGGAACATGATATACGTTGCCATTGCCGTAGCATAATGGAGCCTGTGTGTGTATACGTCGATGGCTCGTAGAAGCGATTGCTTCCCCTAATTACTCCGAAAACACGCCCCCATCGAATTAACGTCAAATAGAGCGTTTCCCGGGTTCGCAATGTACCAGCGTCAATTAACGTTCTCTTATTCAAGACAATCACGGGTTTCGCCCGATAGCTTTCGTCGCGGTTCTCTATGTGTAATCGTCCCTCCATTCCAACGAGCGACTACTGTCAACTGCATAAATTTAGATAGGCTCTAGTGCGTTCGTCATTCCTGTTAATGAGTTTATCGATTCGTCAGGTGTCTAGTGCCCGAGTGCGAAAATTCAACGAGCGCTCAGTGGATGCCGTCATGGATTCACGATGCAATACCAAGAAAAGGTGACAACATCAAACGCTGCACAAGATACACCGTTCGAGAAAACATCACCAATTCTGCGACGTGCACGACTGCGACTTTCATTGAAAAAGAGCACAGCTGCAATGCTTGGGTCTACGAACCCAACGAGAAAACAATTTTGAATGAGGTGCCTTACCATTTTTTACTGACTCCCCTGTAAACAAAGTTTTCAATTGAGAAAGCAAGCAAATGACGACAACAACAAAAAACAATCGGAGTGTAATACCATTTCATTCAAGCATGTTCCCCGTTAAGCAAAAAAAAATCAAGATTGTTTGAAAATATTGTTTCAAGGAACATTCAATACACATTATGCCAAAGGAACATTCAATACACATAATCCTAAAGTTTGAGGAATTTAAGTGGTATACTTTTTGTTGCTAAACAATTTAGAAGTTTGAAGTTAATCTGGTACTAATAATGTCGAGCCACGCGTTTTGGTGACAGAATTTACTCCGTTTTCGTGTATGCACAGATCACATTGGTCTTGGGCAAAATATGATCTGATATATGAAACTTCAAGAATGGTCTCAAAATAAAAAATTGGGTATTTAATGTTACAATCTATTAATCATCATAAGTGCGTTCAAAAATATCTTGTGGTATTATTAATTCTCTTGACAACAGAATTGAATGGTCATTTTTGTTGTAACGACTTCAGCTTGAAATGAGAGTATTAAAAAGATACAATTAATTTCTTTTCCAATCCACTATGTTAATTATTGCTAGAATTTCTTATTCGAATTATTGAGATCATGGTTACATTGATTTGTTGTTTTTATAGTGGGACATTACATGTGACGAAAATAAATGGAAGCTCGCTATGGTCGGAACAGTCAATAATATTGGTCAGCTCGTCGGTCTCACGTTCGCTGGGTACTTTTCGGATAGGTATGATATGAAATTATCATCTGTGTATCGGAGTGGACAAGTTGGACGATAAATTATCGGTATATTCGAATGTCACACTAATTGCAATTTTCGTTAACAGGTATGGCAGGAGGATGGTTTTATCTGTCCAAGTATTCGTCAGTGCAGTCGTTGGCATTATCCAGTCATTTTCCGTCAACTACGCGATGTTCTTAAGTTTCGAATTTCTTCAAGCATGCGCATCCACCGGAATATTCAGTTGTGGATTTATTCTAGGTACGAATGAAGCGGAGTTAAAATTGTTTTCATTGCTTCTGAATTCTGTAACGTAGATGACTGGTCCGAGAGACGCCACTCACTAACTCTGATAGCGCGCGACTCAGATAACACAGGCGCACTCAATTCCTATAGATGGCGATATGCACGATAATTTCCCAAAGGAAAACTACTCTACAAAGATTCACCCGACACGTCGTTAGTCTGTATCATTCGTTGACTCCCAATGCTGTAAAAATGGAACCTAATGGAAGATAAAACTTGAGTCCCTCGATAGATTTTATATTGGGGAGGTTTTTTTCCTAGAGTCTTTACGAGGAGACTCGGCCAATTCAGAATAGAGACGATAGTCATCTTAATGCGAGTTTTTAAATATAAATGCGAGTTTTAAGTTGTTTTGCAGAGAATGTCTATAAAAATATTACAAAACGATACGCTGGAGAATTAAGCACTATTATTTAGACAATGTGTACCTGTCGATAATGAGTTTTAATAACCTTCTAGCGGAATATAAGTGCAATTTTGTTAATTATGTCATATCGAAATGGAAATCGTTAAAAATCGGTATTAGATATTATTAGGAGACTGTCATTCCTATTTTAGAAATACCTATTGCGAGATCCTACAAAACCCTTCGTCGCGCTAAAAAAAGTACTAACGGAAGTCTCTAACAAATTTACCGAACAAAATGTTTTACGGAGTTATAATTTTTTCCGGGGATTCGTTTTTCCAATTGCAGGATTGGAAATGGTCGGAGAAAAGCGAAGAGTACTCGGTGCCACGATACTAAGCTCCTGGTATGCCGTTGGAGAGGTTCTTTTGGGCTTAGTTGCAATGTGGCTGCGATCATGGAGAGTGATGCTTCGAGTTTTCTTTATACCTGGTTTGCTTGCAATATTTTTGCCAGCGATCATCCCCGAGTCGATAAGGTACGCCTAAAAACTGCAGATATTATTTGAGAACCACGATATGACAATGAAAAATATACTTTTCTATAGATGGCTCATAGCTAATGACAAGACGAAGGAAGTTGAGAAGATTTATAGGAAAATGGCAAAAATAAATGGATTCGAGATGAACGAGGCGAAAATAGCAATTTACACTGAACTGAGTACCGGACGCGTCTCAAAGGTGAAAAATCGATGTTATTCTTCTTGCTAGAAATATTCATTGACATTACAATACGTTTTCTGTAAACAGGAAGAGAAAATACAGGAGTCGGGGAATCGTGTTTTAACACGGCAAGCGTTGACGAGACCGATTTTAGTCCTTAGATTGCTAGCCTGTTTTCTTTGCTGGCTCACAAATACTTTTGTTTACTATGGACTATCTCTAAACTCGGTAGCCATAGCTGGCGACAAATACGTTAATTTCATGCTGGTATCGTTCATCGAGATTCCGGCAAACTTCCTCGGCTGCTTTCTCATCAACAGCGCAGGACGGAAAATTACTTTATCTGGAGCGTTTTTCGCTAGTGGAGTTTTCTGTTTGGCCATTCAGTTCATTACTTCAGGTATGTATAATATTTGATAGAGTTTCTTGTATTCTCGTAATATCGCGAGATATGAACCTGATTAATTAGGAAAATGCATTCAACGAGATTATTTAATTTTAACAGAATCTGCATCGTACTTGCCACTAATTTTGTTCCTGGGAGGAAAAGGTTGTATCACCATTGCATTTTCTACTATCTACGTTTACACTGCTGAAATGTTCCCGACTACAGCGAGGCACTCCCTAGTTTCGATGTGTAGTATGATGGGCAGAATAGGATCTATATTGGCACCACAAACTATACTTTTGGTAGGTGTAAAAAAGTTTCTTTGGAAGCTCATTAGCATACAAACGGAGAATTTATGATGGAATAAGTTTTCTAATTACTTTCTATACAATCTTAATTCTGCTATCTGACATTTAGATGTAGATTTTTACATTGTATGATTGAATTTATGATTATATATTGTCACATTGGATGAAAATTCATAGGAGGCAATCCATACCGATTCGACCTAGGTCTGACCCTCGACCTCTCGGATTTGCTTTAAAATTTTTTATATGATTGGACCAACTTCAAAAAGTACTGGAAATTTTTTTCAGATTTCTTTATTTCAATTTTTTTTTGCGGTTTTTCAAAGCCAATATATCGTTAGCTCAAATTCAAAAATCTGAAAAAATCCTCAAACTTCTGCATGAAATAACAAAATCTTTGAGCCTAAAACCAAATTTTTCTAAAAGATTGCTTTCTCTAAAATATGTATTTCGTGAAAGGCCGTTAACACGAAAACGGTCTAAAATTTTCAGCAATCTAGCTGAAATTTGGGACACATGTTGAATAATCACTAAAGTAGATTGCTATTTGAATCGGCCTCAATCGAATAACAGGAATCCATATCGATTCGACCTGGGTCGAATCGATATGGATTGCCTCATAGATAAATTATCAAACAGCAATTTAGGAATAAAAAACCATTGGAACCATTGAAAAATAAAAATAAACATTGCCTGCTGTTTTACAGAGAGTAAAATGTTTTTCTTCCGTTCCAGGCAACCGTGATGGAATCACTGCCACTGATTCTCTTCGGATGTATGGGAGTAATCGCTGGATTTGTATCCCTTGTATTCCCCGAGACCCTCGGCTCGCGGCTCCCAGACACGATTGAAGAGGCAGAAAATATTGGTAAAACCAAGGTGAAAAAAGATCCAACCCTTGCCATGACGTAATCCCATTTATAAATGATGAAAACTTATACCGGAATTTATGAATGGTAAGAGTATATTGAATTAATTATATTTATCGATAAATATTTTTTGTAATGCGTACATGGAAAGTGGCACTTTTTCTAGGCTGGGGGTGATATAAAGTAGTCCTTTTCGAGAAGACGTGTCGAAATTACTGACAGTCTTTCGAAAATACTGTGCGCATCCACTTTTACTTTATGCACGTAACTCAATCGCATTTGAGAGATTCCAAAATTTTTCGACGCAACCGTTTTCGTAGTACTTACACTTTGTTCCGCATTACCTGATATTCCTATCAATTTAGTGTTTATTAAAGGTAATAAGGCTTTAAAGAAATATTTGTCTTTTTTCCACGAATTAACTGATCTTTCCGGTCCTTTAGGGTTTATTGACGAAAATGAAACATAAATAGATTGTGTTTTTTCCTTTGGTTACACTCGTATCACGGAAAACACTCGCCGAGCTGCACTCGTGCCACAAAAAGGACTCGCCTTCGGCCGGTGCAGCTGAACCCGTGTTCTATGTGGTACTCGTTGATTGGTTGCTAGTGTTGTATTGAAAATATGTACTTTCTATCAACAAATACATTATTGAAAAGGTTACAAAAAAAAAACCTAGCTTTTGTGGATCATTTACAATGCTAGGGTAATTCAATGCATGAACTTGGTCCTGATCTCAGCGTGTCTGACGACACCACCGACGAATCAGAGTATGTTTTAACTGCTAACAATGAATTTCACATTTATCATCCATGAACTTTTTAATATAGGATTTTCATTTGTTTCTATACCTACTCTGCACACATTTCCAAGAGAACCGATAGGCAAAGTACTGAAATAATTTTCACTTGCATGGAAAACAAATATTTCTGATGCATCTATTTGAAAGGCAAGACTGTTGATTTCCCTATATTATTGAATGCAATATCGATTAAAATATTGTAGTCATTCACATCAAACAAATAGTTTTGCCAACTATTAAAATAATTTCGACATCGGGTCTGTAGTTTATATTTCTGATATAATAGTGAAAAGTACTCATCGAGAAAGAGAACTGATTTAGATCTAAGGTCTATCCCTAAATATTGAAAGACATCATCCCTGATCTATGTTTTTTCTCCGTTATCCGAGTGCTGTATGATTTCAGAGACGCAGTGATCATCATTACAACAACTCGTTGAAGGACGCATTCCGAGTTCCAAGCCGACCAATAACCTCTACTCCATAACCTCGCAATGAACAGTAACTATTTGCGTGAACGTGATATTAGCTCGTTGTTTTAATAATGAGACCAATGATGGCCGCGGATAGTTGAAAACCAGTTCTGTAGTCTCTGACGAACATCGTCGCGCCTGCAGTCGTATCACGTGCACTTCCATGGCGGACAATGCTCGATTCGTTTCGCGAATGGACTGCGAATGCGAAGCGTGATTGAGCGCAATGTCATCTGCATAAACGTCGCATGCAACGGTGAAAATACTACTACTGCATTCTGCATACTATACAAGCAAATGACGAGATATCACCGTAACTGCGATTGAACAGTGGCATTCTACGCTCATACTGATATACATCAGGCTATATTCTACTTCATTTTTGATACCATAAGTCTCACGACCATACACACTATCTATGGAACCGTAAGGGGACCGAGTTGCCCGGAAACACTTATGGAAAAAAATTCTGCAGATTTCTTTTTCTGTCCTTCTTCAAAAAAGTCACCACGTGCATATAAAAAATTATAGGTTTTCAATTTTTTTTAAATATACAGTGTACACAAAATAGTGTGTAGCAATTCTAGATGCGGAGGAAATTGGATTGACTGTAACCAATTATTTAGTGAGTTTTTGATAAAAAACGATTCACTTATACTTTTAAAATCGTAGCCTTGTCATTAAGTCCCGAAATAAAAATTCTTACACCCATACTATAATGCACTCTTTGACGAATAGAAGAAAACATAAAAAAATGCACAATTTGTTCACAGGCTCAATCTGAAAGCTGCCACAAGTTGAACACTTTACTTTTTACTTCACACTATTTTGGTGCACTGGATATCTTTAATAAATTGCAATTTTATAATGTGTGTGTTTATTGCAATTTTGATGTGTACTCAGTGAGGTTTAAAGGCAGGATTTTAATTCAAGAAGGGTATCAGGACTCGCTCCTCTTAAATTAGAGCGCAGAAGAACTGCAAGTGCTCATGATGTTAAAGAGGACCGTATTTCGATTCGCTGTCAAAGTTTAGAATGACGATTTTTTACGTCGCTCGAATTCGGTTATAATTTTATTTGTGTGTCATCGATTAGCCTAGTAATTAATGTATGTTTCAAGATGAGGTAGTTACGCTGGAAGTATTGGTGGGGATTGGAGTTAGTAGTCGACTGGTATGATCGTGCGAGGTGTGCAGGATAAACATCGGTACCCACTTAACGAGGGCCGCATGCTGCACTCGTTAAGTAGGCACCGATAGAGTTTCGCTTTCATTGCTCGTATCTTTCTAAAATGATTACGTCGACCTCGATTTTTGCCTGCTTACTAGAATTCTCATCAACTCAAGATTATTTATGGTGTTACCAGCAAGGGACATTTGCGTAATAATACTGCAGATTTAGCTGCAGTCAAAGTAAGATCCTTGTACCATTCCTGAAAGTCCTCGGTGACTCACAACCTTCGTATACTCAATAGAATCGTTATTAACTTGTATGAGAGTATGGAGTTAACAGCAACCGACAGTTGTGTTATAACACAGTATATTTAGCTAGTCAAAACATACCGTGGATTACTACTGGTATATCACTTAAGACGTCCACTTCAGTTCTTTTTATCTTTTCTGTGACTTGAATCAAAGTATGAAAACTGTTGTGCTAAATACACATTTTAATACTGTTCTCATAATTGCTCGCAAAAAACCACAATTTTAGAAATTTTGTTCCGTTGTTTCATGCTCTGTAATTTATTTCGATCCTTATGTAGAATTAAATACTACAACTAAATCATACGAAATAATTAGATCGTTAAGTTTCAATTTCGCCATCGACATAGTTATCTAACTAGGGAACTAAACTGTACATTTTCTTATTATTCAAATGTTGATGTACATGTACATGTACAAGCACATTTTATACGGAGTTGTATTTGGTGAAGTTAGCCAAAGGCTATGACACTGCCATAGATCATTTTACTCATGTTTACATTTTTTAGCACCAGTATAGCATTTTTTGTGTTAATGTAAGCTACCATGTACAATCAACAAGGCTAAGTAAATATAAAATACTCAATATTATTTTCAATTCTGAACTGAGTACATTTTATATGCAATATCGTATCTAACCAGTTAATTTTTGAGAACTTTCTAATCACATTCACTATTTTCTGTTACTAAATTTCTATGAAAATATGCCTCTTCAAGATAGTGCTTCGTTAGAATTATTAACTTAAGAATTCGCTTAAACTGAGCGTACACGAAACAGAATGTATTATCTGAAGCGCCACGCGCTCCAGGCGCAAAGAGGCGCTTTTTATGCATCTGGGACTAAAAAGTATTTTCGTATGGTTTAGAAATTGTAAAAATTATTTATTTAAAGAAAAAAAAAAGGAATCAATCGTGCCTTATAATGTTTTGAGACAGCTATTTTCTGTATGGATGTCACGCCTAAATTTTAAGTTATTATCAAATGTTTTGTGTATAGTAAGCGTACCGATAATTCTAATATTTAATAAATACGAAAAAAATACATGAACACCTTGAGGTAAATTGTGTTGGTCAGTTTGCGATAGACGCGCGAAAGCGCGACCCTTGATAAAACGTGCTGGTTAATGGTGGGAGGCTTTTCGATTGCCGTACGGTTCGGTGTCACCCTCAAAGTTGCCTTTGATGTTTGTCTATAGACAGTCACTCCCGTGCTCACTCATCCATCGTAGCCCGCAGCTGTGCGACATTTCTGCGATTGCTGAATCAGTTTTAGGGGCAGCGGGTGGGCGAGTCGCGTCGAGCGCGTTGTCGCATCGCGAGCGTTCGTATCGCGTCTTGTGCTATCCGCCTCGATGGTTTTACCCGACGTCCCCTATCGCCCGACAAACTTTTACTCGCCCCAAACGAAATCCCTGCCGCGTTCTTCGAACCTTTGGAGCCCTTCTACTCTTCCTCTGATTCTCTCTCTCTCTCTCTAGCTTCCAATTAACTACCGGAGTCTGAGCCTGCGGCTGACCGAAGAGGGAGCCGAGTCGTTGGAGGCGTGGAGGGTAGCAGCTAAATTGTCGATCTGGGCGTCGTTGGGGTCATCCCACGTGGATTAGTTTTGGCGTCTTGTGAAATTAGAGGGTGCAATTACTTTTATTAATTTTCCTTTGTAGCTCGAATGGAGTTCTTCGTATACAGGCTTTTGACAAGAATGTTTCTAAAACTACAAAAATGTCTTTGTATCGGATAGCGTATGTACTATGATAAAGCTCATGAATTACGATATGTGGTTATTAACAAGGAAACTTGTAGCTCGATAACTTAGACGGGATCGCAAGATTTCGGAAGAAATGTGTACGTTCTATTTACATTAACTCTGGAAATCATTACTTATTTTTTCCACAGTCATCCTCATGACAGGAGTGTGGCCGGACCTCGCACTTTACTTGGTCATAATACCGGTTCCAGGGGGTGAAATATATTTGACAACACATAAATTTCTGCATCTCAAGATAAGGAAGAGATTGGTGTGGGCAACACTCCTTTTGGTCAACATTTAGTCTGGAAAAAATCGAATTGAATGCAAAATGGTCGAATGGTAAAAATCAGCAAAAACCTCCATTTTAAATAAATTTTTCTGCTTATAACCCATCAACCGATTTCCAAATTTCAAACGGAATTTTGAAAAAAAAAAACCCCTAATTTATCTGGCAAAAAACTATCACTATACCACTACCGCTACATGCAGTTAAAAAAGTATATATATTTATTTTCGACACAAAAGGGTGAACTGAATGGGATATCATTTTTTTAAATTCAATCGATTTCTGCACAATCGGTGCAGACTAACAATTTCCGAATTGTCCACATTATACGGCAACAAACAGACAAAAAAGCTCGTTTGGATCAACTTGGTTGGTTAACTATGTTATTGTTTGATCCAACCAAGCTTGGTTGGACTAACTAAGTTGTTGTTTCATCCAACCAAACTTAGTTGGACTAACTAAGTTATTGTTTGATCCAACCACGCCTCATTTTCCGAACACTTCTACTTCGTCTGACATCTCAGATTCAGCATCTTCCTCTCCGTGCTTTGAACTGCTCCAAGCTTTCTCGTTATCTTCCTCGTCTTTACAGGTAACATCTGCCGCTTGGCTTTTGGCTTTCTCTTGAAGCGTTTCGAAAACGTTCGAAATGGATCGCAAATTATAGCCTTGGGCCATCGTGTGAGTAAACTTTTTTTTCTATTACCCCGATACAATATCAGTGACGTATTATAATCGAATATATTAGTTTAAGCAGAGAATGTAAAATTAGGTTGCCGACACGAATGTTGGACGTTACTTGACGACTGGGGTCCTGTCAGTCCCCAGAGTGTTTCTTTGTGTATACTGTGTCACAATTAGCTAGCAACTGAAGTTGCGACCGACTTGACAGCACTCCTGAGGGTTCAAATTTAATTACGGTTTAAACCCGCAGTTGAAAAGATCGCTGGTTAACTCAGAAGCGCAGTTTGAATTTCGCGTGGGCTGGAGCCTAGTAGTGAGTTCTAGGGTTAAGAAGCATATAATATTTTTTAATGTAAAATTTTAATCAGGTTTTAAAACTTAAAAATGATGCGTGTAAAATAAACGAAATACATTGTATTTTTGTAATGTTGTTCAAGCTTTTATAGGAACCTCATCCATTAAAAAAATACCTGATTAACCAATTGACTATTACAGGTATATGCAACTTATTTGTTTAATTAAACTAACTAGAAACGTATTCTATGGCGAAAATAATCATTTCGCGATGAGTAATACTTTGAAGCCAAACTTTAATAAATCATAATTCCATCAAATTTGATCTTACCAGAATGATTTTCATGTATTTTGGAGGTAAACGTATTCTCTTCAAGTTTGTTCGTAATAATTATGGTCGTAAGATCGACTGTACCCGAGTTATTCGCAAAAAAATGCAAACTATACACATTTATTGCAGTTAAAGTTGAGTATCTTTGAGAGTATGTGGCAGTAAATGCTCTATGCTACACTGAATTAAAAAGATTTGGAGAAGCTATTTGATGTCACTATTTTTATACCCGTATATTTTGTACAAAAATTGGCAATCTTCTGCAAACTCGAGACAACGACTGCTTACGTGTTAATCAAATGGGAAATACTAAAATCCATTGCGTGACATCTCAAAAAAATCGCATGATGTTTTCCTTCTACCGTTGTTAATAGAATTATATAAACGACGGTTGTGTGGTGTGCGAAGTGGAAAAAAAAAAAATTTGGGCCACTCTACTAATGATGCTTTTCATTTCTATATAATACATTGTTGAATTGTATGAAAAAAATTGGCTTAATATCTTATGTGCAATTTTATAAGGATCTGTGAGTGCAGTCTGTCTTTTTGAGTTTAATAATATATAACAATCGCTGTATAAGGCACCATTGTGTTACAGCTGGCTCAAACGTTTCGAACTTATTACAGTTTCCATCGAAATCATGAATAACTACGAGGTGCAATTATATTTGCCTACGAATTCCTGTGTAACAGAATATAACTACAGAAATGGTAATGATGTGAACGTTGTGTCGGCTATATGTATCCGTATATAATACCTGTGTATTATATACAGGTACAGCTTGTTATCGGGTGTTCGTTAGCCAGTGTGGCGTACATTATTGGAATCCATAGGAGAGGCTAGTCGTGCGATAGTAGGTTGTTACGTGTCCCGTGCTTAACGCTCTTGATTATGATTTGCGACAGGACCAATGCACGCACAGTAGAGAGATGCCAAATCCCGGACGTTAATTTATTGCTTATAGATATTAGTGTCCTGGTTAATGTTAATGTCAAGCATCTGGGCTGGATCGTTAGTTGGTGCGTTCGTTGGTGCGTCCTATGAGGGAAGAGTTCCCGGCCATGCACGTCCATTAGCGCACTCCGAAACTGCAATATGATGCATTTCCGCAGTTATTCCGACGTAGCATATTCGAGCCTTGCAATACCTAATTAATCCCTGTACTCTAATTCCCATTGTACAAAATTATCTTATAAAATATGAGAATGGCATTCCATAGTGACGGATTCCATACCAAGACACGGTACCTCTCCAAATGCTACTTTAGAAACGCTATTCACGTTTTCTTTTGCAATCATTCCTTCGATATATTATTATTATTGCTTCCATGATAAATAATGACACTGGACTAAATGACAAATGTCTTTACGCTGTTGTGTTTCGAATTCAAAATAACTCAAGAATTGGCAGAACGAAAACTGACGAGTGTAAAACATACATTTTTTACGATTTGATAATTCTTTAATTAATTAATTCAAATATGTGATTATTCAATTCAATTATTAATTGCTTGAAGGTATTTTAATAGTTGTTTGTCGGTAATTTAATAAGTACTAATGAATGTGTTTTAGTAGAACCTCGATTATTTATTTGTTTTATTTAAGAAGGCGTGCGATCTCTTCAGAAAATAGGATCTTTATTTGAGCCATGCACTCCGAAACTGCAGAATAATGCATTTCCGGAGTTATTCAGACGAAGGATATTCGAGTATCTAATTAATTCCCGTACTCCAATTCTCATTGCAGGAAATTAGCTTATAAAATACGAAAAAGTCGTTGCATAGTGACGAATATCAAAATGTTATTTAAAATCCTCGTGAAGTGATACCGTTGGCTGATAATTAAATCGAGTCTGGGTGAAATGCGGAGACGCGGTATGGTTGGGTAAGATTTTCGAAAACTCGCGTAAAGTGAAGATTCCAGGAAGCGCAAAGAGGTGCAGGCAGCTGGTGCTCATGCTCCCGGTATTATCCGTGGCAGCGCGAGGCTATGGTACGTCTTTTCCTTGAGTAGAAGTGCAGAGTGAGAGCGGAGAAAACACGACTAGCAGGGCGAAACCTGAGCGTCTGATTGACATACCTAGGAAAGAATAACCCCGGGCGCCGGAAACTTCTTGCCCGGTGAATTCATGAATATGGAATAATGCAAATTACAGCCAGGGCCGAGGCATGGCCTCTGTTATACTATTCCACTGAAGAAGTTCAACTAAACGTAATCTCATTTGACAGGGATCCCCCGGAAATTTTCTTGGTCAGATGTTTTGTTTCGAATTCTTATACACAGAAACCAACGGCCGTCTGTGTGCTGAAACGGGCAAAAGAGCTCACGCGAGTGGCTGTGTTTTCCCGAGCCACTCCGGATCACCGCAGTTGAGCAAAGAGACCTATATATCACATGCCTTCCACTCACCGAGGGTGGATGTATTTTTTGTACACTGGACAGGAGAGTGACAGACACTTGGAAAAAATTGGGGTAGGCACATCGTGTATTAAGGGACAGCTTTTTGTTGATGGTTTTATTATTTTCATAACTACGACGATTCAATTCACACAGTTAAAAAAATTTAATCAGTTCTAACAATTAAACACAACTAACGTAACTAATAAATAGTCCCAAAAAAATCTTATTGTTCAAATGAATTTATTAATAGCAAAACAAATGATTAGGAGCAAAAAAAAGTTCATACGTTCCTAATGTATTCATTCTGTCGGAATAAATTTGTTTTTGGCTGTAAGGGCACACTCAGAGAAATCGTCATATACCAGTCAACTATAAAGTGACAACTATGTATTTTTAGTTCATGCAATTATATTCATAGTTACATTAGCTATGGAAGTAGTTATGGTAACTATTTGGTAGTTACAGTACCCATTCGATAGTTGTGGCAACTGAAAAAAATTACTTATGCGAACTAAAAGTGAATACTTGTCACTTTATAGTTCCTAGTATCATAATTGTCTCTCCGTGCAGTCACATGCCCTTCAAGAACTCCTGAAAGTCCTGGCGACTATGGAGTAGAGCTTATTATTCTTTATCCATGAGACTACATTCTTTCTAGTTACTCTAACTAAAAAAAATTTGCGGGTAACCTCAAAATAAATAGCTGTCACTTTGTAGTTACCGATACCAGATTTTCTCCTTGCACTTCCTCGCATTTATGTACGTTTCTCTAACTTCGTTTCTTTTCCGGATAGTCACCTCTCTCTCCGGTCCTAGTTACGCCGATCGGTACCTTTCAGGCAGACATAATTCATACTCATCCCCTACTCGGGTAGCCGCAGTGGATCGTCGGTATAGACCCTGCTTCTTTTGCCGGTGCGCGTGAAACCCCACTTTCACAAGAAACGAGACTTGTCACCCCTCGCGAGTTCCAAACATATAACCGCGGACCGAACCATAAATCGGTCACCGCAGGATTTACGCACTGTATTTTCTCTTTCTTTACCTACAATAAAATGTGCTATTTATCATTGTGGGATACCGGCTCGGTCCCCCAATGTTTATCCGTTGACGGACAGGTAGAAGTTCATTTATATAGTCCTCGTTGTGCGCTTCTATACGACTGCGTGATAGGAGTCCATAAACCAAGTGTATTTGCTTCGGAAACATATATTATTGCAGATACTGTCAACAATATAGCGGGGCTTACATTGCGATTGTCAATATTCAGCGGTATTATTATAGACTAATATCCGCTCCGTTGTAAGCTGTAATTAATCATGGTCTTTTTGTTTTAATGGCTCAAATAATTCAAATGAAAAAAGGAAACAACATTTCATGTATTATGATAATTTTTAAAATATTTGGTGTTGCGACAAATATTGTGGTACACGTTCTTCTTCTTCATCACAATTTTTTCATGATGGATTTTTCAGCAGCTTTTTAAACGTTCTCAGAATAATAATATTATTAAATAACCGTCATTAAGCTACTTTTACTTTGAATGTTTTTTTTTTAATGACGAAGTTCTCTAACTATGATTACTGAGTGCTACACAATTTTTGAACTTTACAAGTATTTAAGGAAATTCAATTCGAGTGCCCTTAAAGACTTCCCTTGATTGTTCAAAGATTCTTTCAAATTATTTTTGTCTGGAAACTTCAACAAACCATGTACAAATGTTTTTTCACCAGTTAAAATCCAAAAAGAAGTAAAGTTAATGACGAAGTTGCAAGTTTATGCAATTTGCCCAATTTTTTTCGAAGTTTTCTTTTGATAGGAAATTGGGTTTGTGCCAACCATTGCTGGCATACGCTTAAACAAATATTAGTCAACGACCGCAGAAGAGAAATAACGCATGGATTCAAAGAAATCGACTATAAGATATAAAAATAATAGTTGTAATATATAACAATAGATTTTGAACATATTTGTAATGTCTAATTCCAGTTCACTTGAAGGTTTTCCTTAATCGTTTTAAAATTTGTCTAAATTATTTATGTTTCGAATCTTCAACGAATGAAGTATGAATCTTTCTTTACCAATTGGATTCCCATGTGGAATAAAATGGACCGAAAAATTGCAATTTTGTGCAATTTGTCCTGATTGGGATTGCTGAAATTTCGTAAAAGTATTCTCTTGATTATGTAGTAGTAATTACATGTTATATTTACCGTGCAATTTTGTTGGGGCTTGTGTCACCTATTGCCACAATTCATTCTAATAAATGTTAGTCGGCAACCACAAGAGAGTAATAACGCATGAATCGAAAGCGTGTAGTCTCGTGAAGAAAATAGTCTCTAGAAGCTACGGTTAGTGGAGTGTTAGCTTCGTGGATTTCTGTCTTGATGCCGTCGCCGGAAAAGCGCGAACTCCGTTGCACTTTGGAATGGCCCTCGAGGGATAAGGACACCCTTTGTCGTACTGTCCTATAGCCGACGGTCATCCATCTTGGGTCACGATCTCGCGCGCAGCTTTGCTCGCGCCCACGGGATTTTCTCTCAGTTCACGTATAATATTTATTGTGCGATTCTTCAAGCGACACTATAATTTCCGGAGGATTTTTTTCTGTTTCTCCTGGATCAATTCCTTATTACAAAGATTTCGAAAAATCCAGCGTTATTTATATCTCTCGCTTGGAGGGTAAATGCGGGTCAATAGGATGCATTTAAGGAAAAAATATTTTATGACGGTAATAATTCACCCACGCGAGTTATAGTTTTACGAATGTGACCAGAGCATCGGACTTTATGTATTATTTCACGACGTTCAGAGCTTGAAAGAGGGGATTTTGTTAAATAATCCGCCATAAATAATAATTAAATTTTCTTAAATGATATGTTGAAATAAATAATTTCAACTGCAGATTCAATGGACTTTTGTTACCTGAGTTCTCCGGCTGCGTCGAATTACGATGAATTATGCGGTGTACACTGAGAGAAAATTATGATATTAATAATTATAAAGTGACAACAGTTTATTTTTAGGCCGTACAACCAATGTTTTTGGATAGTTGTGAATAGTTGCCATAACTATAAAAGAGTTACTGTAACTACTAATTACTGACTATAACTATTTCCTGACTTACCCTCTCTATTTAGATAGTTTCGTGGACTTAAAATAAATAGTTGTCATTTCATAGTTGCCTGTACTATTACGATTTCTCGCAGTGTACACTTTTTTCTGCGAATATAAACGTTTTCCAAGTTGCTATTATATGGTGCGGGCTTATCAGATGCGGTTTCGAGTGGTTTTGTATCCGTGATATTCAAAGTACTTCTGGATAAATTTTTTCATGACGAAGATTTTAAAAAATCCAGCGTTGTTTATATATCTAGCGTTAAGATGGTAAAGTTAACAAGGTGAATTTAAGTAAACATTAATTTACGAAGCAATTATTTATCGACGTAGTTTTCTAGTTTTACAAGTGTGACAAAGGCACTACGTCATCCGATTGTTTTCTGTTACCCGAATCCTCCAGCTGCGCCGAATTACGACGAATTATGCGGTGTATCTTTTTTTTTGCGAACATAGATATTTTTCCAAGCTGATATTATCTGGTGCGGGCTTATCAGACGCGTTCTCCAGCAGCTTGTGTCCGGCGTTATTTATATATCCGGCGTTTCGATGGTAAAGACGAGTCAACAGGTTGAATTTAAGTTACACTTCTTCTATACCAAGAGAAATCGGTTTCATAGGTTCATTTGAATCGAATTCGGGATCTATCTTAAGGAAATAAAATATGATCCCGATTGAGTAATGCTTTTTTCGAAATCGAGAAAAATTTTTTGAATGAAATAAATTATATTTGATCGAACTGAAATCCTATTACACCAGCATTTAAAGAAAAAATTTATTCAACGGGCAACCTGCTAGGATTTCATTCAAATCAATTACAATTTTATTGCATACAAATAACTTCTATTAATTCCAAATAAAATTCATGGGATCTCAATAAATTTTTTTTGGTTTCGAATAGATCCTATATTTAATGCAAATTAATCCATGAGACTGATTTCTCGGGGTGTACGACGGTAATAATTCATCGATACGGGTTATACTTTTACAATTGTGACTAGAGCACGTATTATTCACTACGCAGTCCCAATTGTCTTCCGTTACTCGAATTTTTCAGCTGCGCTGAATTACGAGGCATTATGTGGTGCACCTTTTTTTTTGCGAACGTACACATTTTTCCAAGTTGCTATTTTCTGATGTGGATTTATTAGACGCGTTCACGAGCGATCCTGCATCTAAGATATGCAAAGTATTTTTTCCTCGGGTAAAGGCCGGCAATGTCTCTTCTTTTTACTCGATCCTCGCCTCATGGTCATGTAGAGAGCCCGCAAGAGACCAGTGGATAACTGAAAAATGTCGAGCACTTCGCCGGAAGAAGAATGACAGGACGCTCGCGGAAACTAATGTAGCATTCACCCGAGTTGCTGAACTTTTCCAATTTTCTCCTCGATTTACAGATTGGGTTGGACGGGCGCGGTGGCACAAGATCCGGCGCGTTGCTCGACTACCATCTACCAGCATCGACAGTCTGCTTAGGCACGAAAGCTCTCTACACCCAGGAGGGGACGTCCTAAAGGAAAGCTGTCTGAACATCAGTATCACCTTCACCGAGACATTCACGAAACTTTTTCCGTTTCCGTACCAAGACACCGTAGCCTTTCAAAATGCTACTTAGGGATCGCTATTCACGACACCCTTCGCATTCATTCCACCGATATATTATTCTTATTGCTTTCATGATGACATGATGATAAATAATGACGCTGGGCTGACTGTCAATTTTTTTTACGCTCTTTAGCTTTGAAATTCAGAATAACCAAAGTCTTTAGAGTGTCTATAGCGATCAATATCGAATTGGCAGGATTCGTTAATGTAATAATGACGGTATACTCCGGAAAGTCATTACTATAAATCGTATGCTTCTTTCACGACTCCATAATTCTTTAATTAATGATTGTCTGAAGTTATTTTAATAATTTAAGGTAGTCCTCCTGTATTGTCTGACATCGCATAAGTTCGAGTGAAATCGAGACAGAATTACGAACTGTTCTTGAAGAAATTAAAATCTGAAAAAAATCAATCATATGAAAGATGCTGAAGAGATTAATTTGGCATAATAATAATTGAAAAATGTTATCAATAAATTACTGAAATAAATAATTGTGCAACAAATTGCCCGGCAACCTAACTTTTTTGTTATGAAAATGATTTGTTTATTTATCTGAATACGTGTCGATTTTTTTAGAATTTTATCTGATGTTTGAAAATGGCCGTTTTTTCCATGTGTAAAATTGAAAATCAGAAAAAAATCAGTAAAATACATACGTATTTAGAAAAATAAACAAATGGTTTACATAACAAAAAAAGTTAGGCTGCCGGGTAATTTGTTGCACTATTATTCATTCAAATAATTTGTCAATAAAATTTTATTATTATTATTATGCCGAAATAACCTTTTCAGCATTTTCTATACGCTGGATTTTTTTCAGATTTATATTCATTGAAAACTGTTTGTAAATTTTGTTTAATTCTCCCTCGGACTTATACGGCGTCAGACCGTACAGGAGGACTACCTTAACAGTTTATATAAAATGAGTGACAGTAGAATGTCAGTTATTTTTTGCATCCTCAGAGGGAAAACTCTGTTTTTATGAATTTTCCTTGGTTTAAGATTTATATGTTAGAATACGCAAAATGGTTCAACATATAGAGGAAAGTGGTTAGCAAAAATTGACCGGATGTATGTATGTGTGTGTATGTGCGCGCGCGCGTGTGTGTGTGATAAAGCCTTCAAAATCGTTCTACACTCTGAAAAAATTATTCTTGGAAGAAATAGAAACCGTTTCACTTAAGAAAAAATACTTTTTATCTCAGGCCTAAGAAGGATTCCCTTTATCGTTAGAATAATAGACTGTTAAAGTAGATCTGCTTGATCCAAAACGATTATTTTATTTGCCTCAAACGCGAAAGCTACTTGGAACTTACTGAAAAAATTATTCTTGGAATGAATAGAAAGCGTTTCACATAAGAAGAAATACTTCGTATCTCAGGCTTGAGAACACAGTCAACCTGCGGTAACTGTGAAGAGAATTCGGTTTGGAGATAGAGAATTTCCTTTTACTACTTATAATAGATATAATTTTAAACAAACGTTCTTTTCGTCTTGGAGGAAACGCTGCAGAATCTTAGCGGTAAATTATGTAGTTTGCAGTAAAGGGTCATTAATTTACCGATAAATGGCTTAACCATAAAATGAATCCGATCTTGCTGTAATGCGATGTTTTCGGAGAGTGTAAATTTGCTACGTAAGCAAAGTAATATACAGCAATGTTACCTATCTAACTTAGCGAAAATAGGTCGAATTTGACAGCAATTTCATTTCTTGTTTAGTATTTCTTGACGACTAACAACTCCGCTGCAACTCAGTATGTACTCTTATTCATTTATTCAAAACAAGTACTCAAAGTAGAACCTTGTTCATTGCTCCCTTATTATTGTTCGCGTTTTGCAAGGCTTCCTCTATGAAGAAACTAATATCGATTAACATATAGTTGTTCATGGTTTGTAAAAAACATGGACAGCTTTGTAAAAAGTGAATAAATAATGAAGAGGCGATGTAAAAGTTTCTACTTTTTTCTCTTATTTCAGACGGTGTGAAATCATGTTCAGCATGATTTTTATCCGAACCACGCAAGATTACAGATAATTAAATAATGATTCATGAATGATTCGATTTCTACTACTATCTAAGTTTCAGAACTCGATTTATAAATTTTATTGAATTGATTGTCGGCCAGTTAGCTTTCAAGTTAGTTTCAATGGCGCTTTCAGCGATCTTTGAATAGCGTATAAGGAAGAATCACAATGCTAAATCTCTTGACATTTATTTCAAACATTTCGAGTGCCACATCACTTATCGAGTTTTCCTCTCTGCAAGCACTTGGAATAGAGTGAGAGAGAGATGCCTCGAGATTCATATCCAATTGAAATGCACATTAGATTATAAACCATCGAGCTAGATCACAATAGTCTCAACCCAGTAGTTCGTTGAATTGTAAATTTGTCATTAAGAAATTGTCGTCGATGTGAAGGAGCCGTGCGGTCGCGAATGGAAGGGCTCGAAAGGGTGGAGCGCATGTAATGAAGAGAGACTAACTTGTAAGAGCGAGCTGGACCCGAAGGTATAGAGGCATGGAGATATCGAAGTTTCGGTATCCAACGTCCGTTCCTATCAATATCGACGTTGAGGGAGCGCAAATGCTAACGCTTCTTTGTCCCCTTCCCGTTTCCCGTGCCGGTCGTCTGCTGTCTCCATCTCACCCCTTCTTATACCTTCTACGTGGAGCGTTAATTCCGTTAAGTCCTGAATAAAATCGATAGTCTCTGTCACACCGTATTTTTAGCACGTCGGTAGTAATACCATGCGCCAAAATATGTATTTCGGGTATTCCACCAAATATCGGACGAAAATCTGGGATTTAAATTTTTGGTTCTTATTTTTACGATTGGATTCACTATACTGAAATTTAAAAATCCCAAATTTGAATTTTTTTTGCGTATCAATTTCAAAGGGAATCACCTACTTTAGTTTTCAGCTGAAAACTTTAACTTTTTGGGAGTGAGGTGCTTCGCCAAAGCACCTTACTCCCAAATCATCATATACGGCCAAGGCACCACTTAACAAAAAGGAAACTTTAACTTTGAATTTTCACGTCCTACCGAATTTGTTCAGGAAAATTCAAAGTACTATTTTATAAATACGCCGAGAATTTTATAAATACGCCGAGAATTTTATTTGCAGTTAAATAACTCAAAACCTCTACGAACGAATCAACACTATATTTTTATATTTACCACCCATAATTCATTTTTTTATTATGAATTTTTTGTTTTTTCATTGTTAAGCATTGAATCTTTTTTTAACTTTTTAACCTTAAAAAAATGTTGCCAAGTGCGAAAATCAATATTTTTTCGGAGGGTTCAAAAACTTCTGACAAAAAATTATACTTTGGATTTTCCTGATCAAAATCGGTAAGACGTTAAAGGGTTAAGTTTAAATTTCCAGTCAAAAACTGATGTAGACAATTCCCTTTGGGAATGATAAGTGAAAAATCTAAAACTTGGACTATCTATTTATTTCCCTATCGTGAATCGAAACATGAAAAAAAAGCACGAAAAATTTCAAGGGCTGGTTTTCGTCCGATATATTCGGTGTAATTTTAATAATTATATATGCAATAAATGAAATCATATATTCCATAATTATATATACAATAAAACCCATTTGCATTATGTACGGGGAGAAACAAACTGCATAGGCGGGAAATAGCTCTATGACGATACCCAAAGTCTATTTTCACTGCTTTTCACCCAAAAATTCGACTCCAATAACCAAGTTTAGGCGTTGGCAAAAAGAGGAAAAATTCTGAGTTGAATCGAAAAACTTTCTCTAATTTGAAAAAGTGTGCGTTTTTCCAGTCATTAACGCGGTTCATATTTAGACCACAATAATGTGTTTGATCAATTTTGCCATGCTGGCAAAAATGTCGCCAGGAGCAAAATAGGACAGTTTTAAATTGCTCCGTTTATTCGTGTCGACCATTCACGTGAATTACGAATAATAAATATTTCCACCGTCGATAGTCACACCTGCGAGACGAGCGACAAAGTAACAATGGCGAGAGTAATATTTGTAAAAAATGTGTGGACGTTCCATTTCGTCTAGTACTCGATTTTTGAGCTTAAGGTCGAATTCATAGTCCCAAGTTCGAACTTAAGTTCGGACTTAAGCTGAAAATTAAGTTCAGACTTAAGCTGGAAATTAAGTTCGAACTTAAGTTTGAACTTGAGTTAGAACTTTGGACTACAAAATTTGACCCTCAGAGGCTCTATTCCTATAAACACTCAGGATGATTCTGAAAACGTTGTATTTTCATTGATACCGATGATTTGTTGTTGGAACGCATTAAAAAAAAAAAGATTCCCCTTTAGCCCCGCACTATTTTCCTAAACGACTATTTTATTTTTTCCCGTGTTCCCCTACTAACAAACGAATCGTTTCAATTTATTGTGAATAAGTTAAAAATTCGTATTTTAATTGCTTCGACGCTTTTATCGGCGTTCAACAGTTTAATAGCCTTTGCGAGGAATCGGGTAAGCGCGCTTTCATATTTAAAAAACACCTGGTTATAGGTGAAGTGGGACGGAGCCGGTATATCGATTGGTTGAAAATTATTCGTGCTATTTCGTGGCCAAGATACACTCTGCACTTTGCGTCGCTAATGATATTTCACGAGTGCGCGGAAACCGGCACGATAATTGGCTCGTGACCCGGTGCTGCACGCCGCAAACCAATCAGCCTAGAGTCAGAGAGGGCAGCGTCGACGCGCGGCAAGCACGAGGGACACAGAGAGAGGCACATTCAACCAGCCAGTACACGGGATACCTGTTCTCTATCGACGCTTAGCAATTAATGGATGTTTTAATTCTGTTGCCGCTGGTTAGCTGTTTGTGTGTCCCACGCGGGGCTTCAACTCGCGGATTCCTGATGCTATTGACACAAATCGGTGAAACTCTCTACTATCGCTTCGCGTGTGCTCTCTGCTCTCCCTGACCACACCGCAACAGCTATGTGATTGCTCCAGTAGCTGGCTATTAGCACTTTCTAAATCTCATTTACCAAGGTAAAGTACGGACGCTTACTAAACGTCATTTTTTTCCAATCTGTGCGACTTGGATAGATCATAAGTGAAGTATTCTTTGTTGTTGACTTTTTCTTGACACTTTCCGGTCCGCCTCATAATCTTTTATACGATAATATTTCTAAAAGATACTCTATGTGCATTTTTTTAGATTTTAGAAAACGATGTTTCAGAAAATGACTTTTTTTGAGTGCAAATATGGAACTGAAAAAATGTCTACACGTAAAACTTGTCGCTTTTTGTTGGTTTTCGAGCGGAATGTTTGGAGTAATTGTCACGTTCTGGTGATTATGATTTTTTAACGAAAAACAGACAATTTATTCCTTAATTAAAAAACACATATGTGTTTGACTGAAATAATCACTGCGTATTCCTGCATGACTGTTGGTATCTCGAAAAAATCACTGGCACAAATAGATGTATTTTTGTGAAAGTTTTGAAAAAGATGGGAAATTATTATTTTCAAATCTAGAAACGTAAATTTTTTTTCTCTGATCAAATTACAAAGTCTCGCATGATTGTCAATATCGCCAAAAAATCCTCAGAGTGCGACGGACCGAGGCTCTGATATAAAAAAAATTATTCGGGTGGAAGTTTCGAAAAACGGTGGAATTGTTTTTTGTACCCAAACCTCGATCCCTGCCATTTTGATGATTATTTATACAATATCGACAACCATGCGGAAATACTCTGTAGTTTTATCAGGCTAAAAAAATCAACGTTTTTGTTGAATTTGACAAATAACCATTTTCCTGTTTTTCGGAACTTTCACGCAAATACATTTTTTTATACCAGAATATCGCTCGTTGCTACTCTGGTAATTTTATTCATATCAGCAGGCATGCAGGAACACTATAATTTGTTCAATTTAAAAAAAACCCCAGTAATTGGTAAAAAAAAAAATTTTCCGTTTATCGGTAAAAAATTGTACTCACTGGAATATGACCATTTTTATTTTTTTTTTCGTTATTTCAAGTTTCAGAGATATTGGCACATAAAAAAGAGATATTTTATAAAATATTGTATTGAAAAATCTGAAAAAGTTTCAAGTCTTTGAGTGGTACTTTCATTGATGTATTCAATTAGGGGGTAGATTAGAGAGGGTTGAGAAAAAGTTCGGTAAGAATGATTTATGTAACTTGATTGGACAAGTACTACATTTTTCAAAAACTGAGAAATTTTTCGAATAAGGGATTGATTTGTTGATTTTTGAAGAGACGAGAATGCACTATGGGCTCGATAAATGATATAGATAATTAATGTTGTGTGAGTATTTCATTTGAATGTGTATCGTTAGTATAAGCGATTTCGTGTGATTGGGAACGAATGTCAATTGTTTTCACGATTGCTACCCATTGTTATTGGAAATAATTATTGGAGTTTTGGGAACCATCGAGCATTGTTTTTCTTATCGCAAACGAGAAATCTTTAACGTTCATCATAATTCGAATTGATTGCAAATCAAATAAATAAAAGACACACTTATAAATTTTATTACTAGCTCGTAATTTGTAATTGCTTCCGAATGGTACGCGTGGTCAAAGTTTCAGTCCAGTAACCTGAAATTTTCACGGGCTTTCGCCGCTTGCTTTTCCTTAGCCATTAAAGAAAATACGTATCACGAATGAACACCAATATCAGTTTTACCATCACGCAACAATTCGAGGCCAGTAAATGATGCGTCTCATAAATTCTGAATCCAAACGGGTTAAATGGTAAAACCCTTCAACCCATTCCCAAATACCAATCGTATTCTAGACCAATATTCCCGATATTTCACGACAATTCAACCAACTTAACATAAAAAACCAAACAAGCTATAAATTATTTTTCTGACGACGAAGTTTTTTCTAATATGAGGCAATAAGTAAAATTCTTCCGTTGAATAAATATGATGAAAATTTGTCACAGTAACAAGTTTAGCTGTCATGAGCTGGCGTGTGCTATTATATAAAGTGGTAGCGGATGATTTATAAAAAATGCCCTCGTAAACTGTGGATGGAACGTACGCGAACACCTCGTGAAGATTCGATGCATAAATTAGGTATAGGTATCGTTTGAAGCTGAAGTGAGCGGGGCCGAAGGGTGAGGACTCCCTCCCCCATTGTGTTGAATGCTTCACCGATAAGAGGAGCATATCGAACGGAAATGCGAGTGGTCTAGGGTCAGTGATATTTCGAGAGGATTGGAGTTTCGAGAGTGGCGAGAAAATTTTCGATTGGTCGACGATGTGCGGTGAGCTGCGGTATATGGTAGGCAGCAGCGGTGGCGTTAGCGGCGCGATGGTAGCGCGAGAAAGCGCGACTATCCGTCGGTCTCCCGGGGCTTTCGAGTAAATCAGGCTTGTCAGGGATGCGTTGAGGGTGACGGTCCAGAGCGAAATGATTGGCGTACCGCCGGCGGGGGACCGATTTCCGTGGAAGATAATGGATCATCGATTTTTCCGTGACCAACCGACTAAACGACCAACTGGGAATACACCAAGATAACCTATCCGAGACTTTTCTCTGTCGCTTATTTTCCCTCCATCTCTCTAATGCGAATCTAAAGTAGCGATTCCAACTTGAAAGTCTCGTACGGAGCTCTGGGCTTAGATCCATCGGGAATTTAAGAGAAGGGCCGTGGTTATATAACCGAGATAGCAGCGCGTGACGAACGAATTAGTCGTCGGTGTCCGATAAGTTTTTGCTCCGCGCCGTTATATACTAACTGTTCATAGGACGTATAATCGGATTGAGCATATGCAAAGATCTTCCCACAGATAACGCCCTCTAGTTTACATATTGCGTGCTGCACCCTTCGTCTCGCTGTCCGTATAATCATCTGTCAGTTATACGAACCCCTAAGACTGATAGGTACAGAATTATTCGCAAATAGACGTAATAATTAGATTTCTCGAGGGAAATTGTAATAAGGAGTCGCAGATTTTCGACCCCTCTGGAATATTAGCTGTCGAAACAAAATTACGTTTCAAAAATTCTATTTCTATATTGTTGGCGAAAGCGCAACAAAAGTACTGTGTAAACAATTCTGAAAACATTGCGTCGAGACGCATCAGCATTTATCGGCCATGTTATGCTAATAGAATGTTATTTCCACTTGCTTACTAATTATGTACTGTAATATTTTTAATTCCGCTTTTATTTTATATGACATTAATATGACTGTGGCAGTGTTGTTGCAACTTACTAAATTCAGTCTAAGTGGCCAAATTCGGTTGGCTCAATCTATGTAAAGCTGAGTTAACCGATTATCGTTGCTTCAAACTCACATTGAACTTGTCTTTACAATTTCAAGCAGTTGAACTATAGAAAATGTAAAATTACTCCGAAATTCAGTTGGCTGCAATTTAATAGTTCCTTCTCAATGTCTCTCGGTGTCTCACGTAAGGTTGCATGGGTTGAATTTCCCACTCGTAAACTTTTCAAGGTGAAAATCCATGTCGTAAAAACATATAGTTTTCTCGATGTTCCTCTACTGTCCCCGGTGTAGGTTTTGAAAACGTTGACACTGTTTTACTAGTAAATAAACAAATGAGCATAAGCGACATCTCGTCTTCTGACGGTTGTAACCGCAGTGGAACCCAAAGCTTCATAATCTATCGTAACAATCTTGGATATTTATTATTTACATAAATGAAGAATATGTAAATTGAAAAAAAAAACTTGTAATAAGTCGGAATCTGTTTATCTTTGAGTATTGAAATTTACATTGCATGTTATTGGATATCAGGGCTATTGCAAAAATTAATAAGTGAGAGCGATTAACGTTTATGGAGTTCTCCATTTGTTTATTGATTTTATTTTATTTTTGAAAATTATTTATTAGACCTTGGTGGGATTGAAATTGCTATGAATTTCTGTCAAGATTGTTACACAATGTCGGATATAGGTAATAAATAGCATGGAAATAATGAATTAGAGTAAAATCGAGACGTAGTTTGAAAAAAGTCGGTGCCACACGATTCCAAGTATTGAAATGAATTTTTTTTTTCATTTTAATACTTGGCATCTTGACGCTACCGCGTTTCTTGATCAACCAAATATTGGTATGTTGATGACGACCATGGTAAGATCTCTCGAAATCAAATAACAATGTGAATGCGGATATTTCCAAATATCGGATGGCAGTTTATTTCGAAGAATTTCATAATGATTTCTACCGAATCAGATGTATATAAAATAATATAGAGATATCTATATAAAGGTATAATTATATACAAATCACACACACACACACACACACACACACACACACACACACACACACACACACACACACACACACACACACACACACACACACACACACACACACACACACACACACACACACACACACACACACACACACACACACACACACACACACACACACACACACACACACACACACACACACACACACACACACACACACACACACACACACACACACACACACACACACACACACACACACACACACACACACACACACACACACACACACACACACACACACACACACACACACACACACACACACACACACACACACACACACACACACACACACACACACACACACACACACACACACACACACACACACACACACACACACACACACACACACACACACACACACACACACACACACACACACACACACACACACACACACACACACACACACACACACACACACACACACACACACACACACACACACACACACACACACACACACACACACACACACACACACACACACACACACACACACACACACACACACACACACACACACACACACACACACACACACACACACACACACACACACACACACACACACACACACACACACACACACACACACACACACACACACACACACACACACACACACACACACACACACACACACACACACACACACACACACACACACACACACACACACACACACACACACACACACACACACACACACACACACACACACACACACACACACACACACACACACACACACACACACACACACACACACACACACACACACACACACACACACACACACACACACACACACACACACACACACACACACACACACACACACACACACACACACACACACACACACACACACACACACACACACACACACACACACACACACACACACACACACACACACACACACACACACACACACACACACACACACACACACACACACACACACACACACACACACACACACACACACACACACACACACACACACACACACACACACACACACACACACACACACACACACACACACACACACACACACACACACACACACACACACACACACACACACACACACACACACACACACACACACACACACACACACACACACACACACACACACACACACACACACACACACACATATTTTGATCTAACATAGAATTCAAATGATGTTTCCTCCTCTTTCATTAGATAATTCCGCCACAATGACAGATTTTTTTTTATACGAGATATTTATTGGCCGCATAACCTCGCTTTAAATAGATTTCTGGTACTCATCTCAGTATATATGTCTTTTCTCCAGGCCTGGTTATTGCGATGAGATGTCAAAAAAAACAATATAATACATCTATAACTTTTTCTATGCGCACGCAAATATCCTAACTCGATGGCGGTCTGATGAAGAGTGATTTACCGCGACGATTTTCAGGAGTCCTCATAGACATTTGACGATATTCAATTTTGACGAGTCATTCGACTCATCACCTCAAATATTAAATAAATATAAAATTCCTCTACACACTTGCCATGAAATATGCAGAAAAATATGCAACCTAACAGCATAAAAATTTCTTCGATATCCGATAATACGGTGTAAAGATTCAATATTGGATTTTGAATTATTAAATTAGTACTAAATTGAAATAAACAGAGTGTCCGACCATTAGTACCGTTACTTTTTATTGTAGCCGTGTAAGAAACTGAGATGAAATATACAGAAGACACACGAAAAATCATACGCAGACAATGACAAGTTCGTGCACATAATGTCGGCAGGTGGTTGCTTACCTTTCCACATGAAGAAGAATATAAGAAAGCTCTGCGCGCATCGGTATTATGGGTGTTTTTACTGGAAGTACAAACAATACGATCGATGTGGTGGTTCGCAGCCGTCGTCTCTTTGCGCCAAGGGAGCCTTTATCGGTCTGCGAGTCCACTCCGCCACTACTCTGTAGCACGTATAGTACTTAGAAATCGTGTGGACCGTCGGTGGACGACGGTGGAAAACTCGTACGATGAGAAAACAGTGAACACACAGTCGGGAAAGAGGGAGCTATAGAGGTTTGCCGGAAATGCTTCTGGAATCAACCCAGAATCGTCCATCGCTGCACACGTTGTTATAATGACAAAAAATTGTTTGCTGTGCGCCAACGCTCCGTCTACTGGACTGTTTGCCTCGATGCGACGCTCGTATGTAATGACAATTTATAGGAGCTCGTCGAAGAGTTTCCAAATGAAAGTACATATACGCCTGTGCACACGATTATACATCGTTGTTTTCTAACGTATCTACCGCTTATGAGACTTATAAAAAACTCATTGCCTCAAAGATTCACCGCTTTAGTTGACGTATTTTTTTTTCCTAGTTTACTTTATACGCTTAAACGAAAGTGTCTAGTTTGGGATGTGTCCAAAAAGAGCTTGCGGAAGTTGCGACCAAGCGATTTTTCCTCGACAGTTTAATAATCCTTTTTATCGTGAAATTTTCGCGTTAGACGGTAATGGCGGTGGGGTATGAACCGTCAAAAATGATGGCGACGAGCGGAAAGAGCCGAGGGTAGCTGTAGGCGGACATGGAGAAGCCGACGATGCGCGTACCAGGAAAACGTTGTGTCGGTTTTATTCAGTGGTCGACGGAGCGGTCACCCAGCGGCATACACTGTATATAGATCAAGAGTAGTGGGATGCGCCTGGCGTGATTCGTTTATTGGCTCATTTTTTGCGACTCGAGCGACTCTTTTTACGTGAGCAATTACCATCAGCGTCCGTGGAGGCGTGGACAGTCGCGCGGTGTTTTCTACCTACTGTACATATACCGAGAGCGTGAGAGAACCCGGTGCTCACATAATATCGCGTCGTTTCGGTAACGACGCTGTTATTATAGACGGTAACTATATGTAATAACAGCCTGTTATGGCTGCTCACGGTGATAATCGTTATTCTTTAAAAAGCCGCGAAGGTGCATGAGTGCCAGAGCTAAGCACTCACAGGCTCCTTCGCTGTGGCTTCCTCTATGGCTCCGGCGTGATAATTGTCTTCGTACCCCATTAACAACTCGTTCGAGAAAGTGACTCCAAGTGCAGTTACATCCTTATTTAACTATATAGGAGTGGATAAAACGGATAAAAGAGGTGAAGCTTTGATCGGTTACTAAAATTTACACTATGAAAAGCGGCTTCACAAAAAATTACATTACAGAGTTGATTTTGTTCATTACGATAAATAGTCGTGAATTTTTTAATTAAATGTTTGTATTGTTGAATTCCATATTTGGATATATATATATATCCAACCTATACTATAAAAAAATATCCCTCCAGAAACTAACGCCCTGACGCTTCGAGGAGTGAGGTTTTCGGGGGCTGACGCTTTCGAATCTTGGCGTTTTCGAGTTTGAGGGCTATGGAAATAAATTCACAATAATCGAACAAACGATAAAGTACACATACTCAAAATAGGCGATGGTTCCATAAAGCGAGTACATATTCCAGAAAATTGGAAATCAGACGATGTATGTAAAGATATTTATGCACCCAGAGAAGTGGATCTGAAGGGTTTATTTGATTTGATTATAGTGTGTATTTGAAATGAATAAAGTTTTATTTAGATCAAATAGAATTTATTTCAATCAGATGAAATTTTATTTCGATAAAATAAAGTCTATTTCGATTGAATAAAATCCTATTAGGCTGGCCATTAAGTAAATAAGTTGTTTGATGGCCGACCTGATATTATTTTATTCAACCGAAACAGACTCGATTTGATTTAAATAAAATTTCATTCCATCGAAATAAACTTTATTTGATTGATATAAGATTTCATTAATTCCAAATACACCACATAATTGATTCAAATAAACTCATCAGACCCATTTCTCTGGGGGTGCGATTTTACGCATACTACAGCAAAAAATATCGTATGCGACACGTTCGTACGTTTTACACACTCGTAGCTATCGAATAACACGAAAGTAAAGTTTTAATGAGTGCGCAACTTTTTAATACTTTACTTCTTGAGAAATAAGCCATTGAAAGTCACAGACTTATTCCTTCCAATAGGTAATTATAATGATCCAATGTTACTCGAATTTCACATAAAAAATGAAAAATGTGACGGGTAATAACTCTATTAACTCAAAATATAATTTATATAATTCAGGAACAGTACTGGTATGAATTTATCATGGAAATTTATAAACCTGACGTTATCGAACCTAACAATTGAATTCAGTTTGACTCAGAAAAAAGTGGTTTCTCGTCGAACGATCGCGCACATCTGATTCATGATAAAAGTAACATACTCAGATAAAATTTAACTATAAATTAATTAGATTGTCTGGATAACAATACGAAATACCTGACATTTATATTCCACGCAGCAACTTGAGTCCATTTCCAAAATTGTTGCCAGAAATATAACTGACTCTCCGACATAAATTTCACTTCAATTTATCCGTGATGAATCTACTTCCATGAGTATCCAATTTACTTTGTTCAATTAGCTTGTGCTGATGTTCCTGAATGTCAGGTTCACCATCAAAATCGATCGACAGACGTTCACAGGATAATTGCTTAATATTCAGACAGTTTTGGCGATAATAATTAGGTACATTATGTAGGTACAGAAGTTGAAGATTTTTTCCATTTTTTTTTTTTTTGGAGATCTATCAATCTACACATCAATCTATCAATGCTACACTTGAACGGAGTGACGCAAAAATGAAAGTTACCAGCGGAAATGTTCATAATTTCCGCGACCACTTCATGGCCGTTCACAGAGCGAGTGAGGAAAGCGTACAAAATTGGCGTCGTGAGGCTGAGCAGCGATAACACGCATACTCTAGCCGGTGTGCTTGATGATCGTTGGAGAGGCGTTGCTGGACAGCCTGTGGTCGAGCGACCAACGTCACAACTAGCCAGTCTCTTCAATATTTCGTCCCACCGTCAGCAAAGATTGCTGATGAGATTGTTCTCGATGATCCGTTGAGTAGTCGGTACCCATGAGAGTTCTTTGAAGTAGTTTGAAGATGAGCATTGCTTCGATCTCTGTGAAAACACAAATCCAACCCATGCACGTTTCGAGCTACGACTATACCAAGGTTGTGGATGAGCGGTTTTGCATGATATACTCGCGTGTGGAGAGATTCGATGTGAGGGTGTGACTCGAGCAAGAGCTAGTTGGCTAAGCAGATACTGAACACGGATCCCCAAACTGAACACACTTAACACAACCGCAGAATATGAGTCTTCACAGACGCCCGTCTTTGGAAATTTAGTAGAATTAGCGAAGGAAAGCTAATGTGACCTGAGTGCTTCTGTAGAGTTTCCTCGGTGAGTACGGTTTCTTGATCTTCGATCAGCATGAGTCAGTCTCAAATTAAGTTGGCAGGGTTTCCCTTCCTTACGTGTTTCCTATACGGATGAAGACTTGTCCATCGACAAGGCAGCTAGATGAGTAAGGGGATGATTGGTGGCAAAGTTCGACTTTAAGGGAACGTCTTGAGTTGAACCGATAAGTAAGCAGTTTGAGCGACCATTCTCCAAAACTGCTTCCAGTCTCCATATTGTCAGATGAAATGATGATGATCGATAAGCAAAGGTTTCCTACAAGTTGAGCAGCACTTGGCAACAAATGGCTGTGAGATGATACAGTATAGTGAGAGAGAAAATCTTATACAAATGAGCTCCCACTGCTGGTCGGTAGAGGGAACGGCTAATGACAGCAAAAGGTCCGGAGAACTCTTCTGATCACGGAGTTCGTACAGCATCGAAAATTGAGTTTGGCATGAATTGTTCGGTCGAGATATCCATGGTGATCCTGTATACGATAGTGAGTAATTCTCTAGATCGAATCTATATGAGCGTGCCTTGTGAGTCAGTCCGCCACAGGAAGGTGAGTTGAATTCCATGTCCGGACGGTATCCATGGCGATTCCGTTCACCATAGTGAGTCGTCTATGAGTCTGAGCATGACTTGAGAATCCGTCCGCAAATAAGTTTCTTTCGATCGAGTTTTAATGTAGCTTCAACTTGATTTATTTGGAAGGCGAGGGCAGCGCTGCCGTGAGTTTCAACCTCGAGACTCCGGGCTCTTTGAGAGGTGTCACCTTAGTTTAGGAACACATGCCCGTGGACGGCATATAGATACGGTTATGTAGTGTAACGCAGTAAAAATTTTCTGCATTAAAATTTCCAAAAGAAGCTCCTCGCTCTAGTGACGACTCCCGACAGATCCATGGGTCCAGAGGTTATTTTAAAAGTTATTAACTTTCGATCTTTTTTTAAGTTTATTTTATTATATACGCCGAGAAACGAGGATCAGCTGCGAGTTCACCTTGCGATGTTTTCCGCTTTGTCAGTCGTATCAAAAACGCAAGGATTTCCGAGAGACCATCTATCCTGAGACCATGCGGAGAACATCCACGGCATGGAAAAGATTGATCTCAGGATATATGGCCCTGTAAACTGCGCTACGCTAAAAATTTGCAATTTAGACTTCGCGCGCCAGAAGCGCCAACTCTTTAGGGCAAGTTTAAAGTTTACAAAAATCAGGGTTGGCCGCCTGACCGATTGCCGGTGAAATAATTAGGGTAGGGATGAATAGCTTCGTGCTCCCGTGAGCGACACATCTCGTGGCATTTTTCCCGTGGATCGTCAATCGAGTGAGGAGTGAGAGACGTTCACCAGTCCGATTGAATTCCCGTTGCCCATCATATTTTATTTTACGAGACGATTGCGAAGTATTATTCCCGCACGGATTATTCAGGTGAGCTTTCGATTCGCTTGGCTTTTACAGTAGTTTACAGTGAAAGTTTCATTTAAAATTCGTTATAACGTCCCGCGACGACATTGCCTCGTGTAGTTTGAAGCGCGTGCGGGTTGTGAGTGTTTTAGTAATTCGATAAACAGCGTTGTTAGTGTGTCGGGAGAAAATCGCGGCAAAATTGCCATTAAAATTGTTTATTGTGCGGGTACATTCGTACTGACATTGGTGAGTGTGATATCGCGGTAAATTCACTATCGGATGACTTAGGGGCCGAATTGTGACGTTGAGAGAGTGATTGCCGCACCGATTTATTATACTCAATAGTTGTTCGAGTACGAAATTTATTTCCGTGCAGTAGAGAGAGCCGGATGAGATCGCGTCGCTTAATGACCTAGGAGAAGAAGTGCGCGATCTCTTTGATTAAAGTTAATATAATTAGTTTTTTTTGTATTCCCTTGTCATACCGGTCGACATTGGAATATCTCAACATTCTTTCTTTTCCCTTTGGAAAAGTCAACGATATTTTGACGCGTATAATACCAAAAATATCGTACGTCACTTTTCCCTTTGGAAAAGTGACGTACAATTTTTTCACGCGAGTCAATCGAGACCTTGAAAATTGTTAAAACAATTATTTGTTTCCTTTACGGAAAAATTTGAAAAGATCGACCTTACTTGTTTTTTTTTTTTTTTTTTTTTTTCAATAAATAATTTATTTGTGATTCCCGTAAATTCGAAATTCGGGGTATATTTTATCCAATACTGCACGAGAACCTGGCCTTGAATCCCGCCACTCTACAATTCTTGACGGCTGCGGCTAGTCCGGCAAAAGCAGCTTGGTCCCGAATAGGTCACAGAGTTTTTCCCGGCGCGAAAGCGCCCGGCGCCCAAATAAAATAAAGGGAAGAACTCTTGGGGACTTTAGCTTTGTAGTTGTGTTTTTAGGGTTTGTGAGAAAAATAACGCTACAGTAGATAACCGTTCAGATCGCGACTTGAAATACATCAGGGAAGTCATGAATTACAATGTCGAGTTACTCCATGTGTCTATCCACTGTGAAAGTGAAATACTGGCCTGTTTTGACGGATCTTCTCCGAGGGTGAGCTAGCTTGACGAGTCTTGGAACGCCGTTGGATCGTCCCAGTTGAGCATGAGACCATGAAAGTTTTTGCGAGGCATCATGCTCGTGTCGTGACTAGTGAGATGAAACCTTGTGGATCGAATATCAGCGCCACTTCAAAAAGGATGAGCCAATTGATGAATCTGTCTGAGTTGTCAGTGAAATCAAGTCAGTGTGCGTCCCTTCTTGAGGTAATCCTGCAAATTATCTGTCTTGCGAAAACATACCTAACAACCTCCGGAGTCGTAACCTTATTGGCACAATACTTCAAATTGGGTTAGCGCATGGGAAGAGCTATGACCTTCAACCCCTCCGATTGACACGTTACAAGAACTGAAAAAATCGCTTACCGTCAGTGACCTGTCGTCCCCCATCAGCTACTCTGATTCGAAATATTTCCCACAATGTCGAGACTCGTGCGAATAGTTGTGTCGAGCAGGCAATTCATCAAACGTTGGCGAGAGCCCACGCATTCGTTTAACGAGTCGATAAAACCTCAAAAATTCGACAATGCCCTCTAGACTCGCGAAGCTCACTCAAGATAGCAGCTTTGTGAATTGGATCAATATTTTAAAGCGTGATGCTCCTATAGGCAAATACCCGATTTTAATATTAAGCCCCCTCAACAGGGTACCTTGAGAGTAGGATAAAGGTCACAGAATTCTGACCTTGAATCAAATAAGAAACATCCCCGACTGTTACCTTCGGGTCATAAATTCACAAACGAACACGATCGTCTTCTTCACGCCGGTCCTCAAATGCTATTAGCATCGATTTCCGAAAGCTTCTGGCTACACGGTGGTCGGAATTTAGCACGACAAACCTTTTTCGAATGCTTGACTTTAATGGGTTACGTACCAAAATCTAGGATCACAAGATCACCACCGTTTCACGTAACGGGGCGTCGATTACGCGGGTTCTTTCTTGCTTAACAACAGAAACGGAAAGGGCTGCAAAAAGAATAAATGCAGCGTCACGCTGTCTATTTGTTTCTCTACTAAAGCCATTCATTCGAGCTTGTTTCAGATTTAACAAAAGATGTTTTCATTGCTGCTTTTCAGCGATTTGCTTCTGGACGCGAAAAACCTACACGCGTCTTTCTATCCCGACAGAGGATATTGTCGGAGCAAACAATGAGCTCGAAGCTTTCACAGAATTTTTGAAAAGCAAATCCTCGGGATTGTCTAAGGCCATCGAGAATCTCGGCATCACGTGGCATGTTACCCCATCTTATTTATCTCATTTCGGAGAGCTGTGGGAGGCTGGGGGGAAATCCACCAAACAGCATTTAAAGCGAGTAGCCGGTAACGCGAGTTTGACACGCTATTGGTTCAGATCGAAGCGCTGCTTAATTCGCGACCTCTAACTCCGTTATCTGCTGATCCGAATGATTTTACTCTCTTGAGTCCTGCTCACTTCGCGGCCACGTCTTCGCGGTATTGGCGCAACTTGAACGGTCTGCGGGGGGGGGGGGGGGGGGGCGTAGAGGAACGAGCACAACAGTGAGCCACTTTTCACTTAGATACGTCTTTATTGTTATTAAAAGCACAATATGACAGGTTAAACGTTTCATTGATTCTATTCAACCTTTGGCCACACACTGAGCTTGCAATAATAAGTTTTTAATTATTAAGGATATATAAAAACTTGGTTGGAAAATCCATCTGGAGATAGCTCATTGTACAAGACAATACAAGACAATATAAGAGGGAACAATGAGCCAATACCCAAAAAAACATACAGGAGATAGAGCGAATGGGCAAAATTCTCTGTTTTTATTTTATTTGTATACTATTTAATTTCTAATTGACATATCACTCAATTTATATATATATATATATATATATATTATGAAACTCAAGATTACACACTGTCTTTGAACTTTCTACTATTTAGACTACAGCCCTCCTTTCGTCACTGATTCACCCACCACCTTGCAGTTGTCCTCTTACTGCTTCGTTTTATTTTTATTCTTACTTAATTTACCTTAAAAAAATAAACTATAAAATCCATCATACTTGAACTTGAATGCTACAATTATCTAGACCAAATCTACAATGTTGGCTCATTTTTCCCCACTCACACTCGTAAACATTTATTATAAAAAACTCATGCATCACTAACTAAAACTAATGTGAAATGGGTACACAGCGATACAGAAAGATTCAGGAATAAGGTGACTCAAAATTAACTTGGAAAGGTAACAGCTAATTAAACTCACACTTCTTTTTTTAATTAGAATATTTGGCGATCTGTGTTTTTCGATAGACGCCGTTACTTACTGTTGCCTACGGCAGATTGCACCCCACTCTCCCCCAATGCCTCGCCCCGGGTTTGGCTTGCACATATGATCGTACTAACCCATCTCGATTACTGCTCAGCTGTTCTGTGCGATGTCAGCGGTAAGCTTAACCTCAAACTTCAGCGTGCGTGCAATGCGGTAGTGCGCTTCGCGCTTGCGCTCCGTTTCCGCCGGTCGGCGTTCGCTTGGTTGGCTGTCGGTAGCGAATAGGCGTCGGTACTTTGTTGCCTGCTTTTTCTATTCTATTGTTAACACGAAGACCCCATCTTATCTTTCCGGTTGCCTGATGCGTCATTTGAGGACAAACACCCGTGGTGCGCATACGACAACCTATTCGCTATTCACGCCGGTCTTGCGGACGTCGGCTTATCGAAAATCGTTTCTATTTCGGGGCTCGTTTCTGTAGATAGACTCACTCCAAAAACGATCGAAATGGCAAGCACCGTACCCACCACTAAAAGAAAACACCATTGTCGTCATGGAAGAAGATCATCTGTGTCTCGTCAGGTGGAAATTAGGACGCGTATGTAGTTTCTCTGCATCCCGGATCCGATGGTGTTCCAGAGTAGCCTCGATCAGAACGTCCTTGGGACGCGTATTGTATTGCGCGTTGGGCACTCGCAAAACAGTATCAACGGCTAATCGGAATTACTACCCCGAATAAATCGTCATGTTTCTGAAAAACAGTCCATTTATTTATTTTATTATCAATTACAAATAATCACTTCTATTTTAGAAGATGTTTTATCTTATTTATTTATTCCATTTTTAACTCGAATCGATGGCAATATTAATCATCTAAACAGTGCACTCATATGTTTATCTTTGTATCGAGTCGATATTCAATTTGCTCCTTTTGTTGTGGTTTCGTAACTACATCATTCGAAGTTACCGCAGCGCTTCGACATACCAACCTTACCGACTACCGACTTACCTTTCCCGCCCTTCTTTCGTATTGTACTAAGATGGCTACATCTACGCATATAATTAAATTTCATTGCTGAAACAAAATCTAATTTTATTCTGTGAAATCGAGCAACATCACCCGCATCAATTCATCATCTTAAGCATCGATCTCTCTCTAAATGAGACAAGCATGAGGGAGGGAGAGATAGCTGAATCGTTCGGAAGTAAATTTCTCGGACGCGGTTGATGTTTCAGGTAAATGACGAGAACAATGAGCGACAGAATTTCCAGACCTAAGCCTAACATCCTCGTTTTTGGTTTCAAAAAAAGCAACCGTAAAATAGAAATTTGTATTACAGCTTATGCCACTGACCGAGTAATAGCACATAACGTTACAGTGAGACATACATCTAAAGATGATAAAATGGTACTTGGTCTTTTTTGTGAAATTCATCTCTGTAAGTGGAAGAAGAATACGTTAAACTTTACATTTATTTCCATCGTACTAATAAATATGCATGCTAAAGAATATATTTAAAAAATGGATTTGAACAAGTATGTATGAAGTAGCGAAACCCGCAAAAAAAAAAATCCTCACGTCTGGAAAAATTGAGACAAGTACATTTACGCGAGTGTCAATTCTGCCTTGAAAAGCAGAGTGGATGAAAAAAATAGCGGTATCCTATCAACACGTGCAAAAAAAATTCGAAATAAACTAAGAACATCCGCAGCATGTGATGTCAAGTACATGTAACCGGCCTAGAAATCTTCACTATGTTGTGTTTAATCAGCTATATATAACGTTGGTAAGTGACTCGTGAACACAACTGGCATCGTTTGCCGTACTGTTTATTTGATACCAAAAATTCGCGTTGATGAATTGCAGGGCAGTCATCGCGAGACTAGTCGAATAAATCGAATTTACTGTGCTGCATGAGAATCATCGTTAAACTTTTTGAATTGTGATCACCAGAAAATTCTCTCAGTGTGTGTGACCTGGTTCCGGTCCCAGACGGTCTAACGACTGCGACGACGAATCACAGCACGAATAAAGAGGTAACAATGTAAATATCAAATCTTCAATATTTTCGAGCTATCTCGTGACCTACCAATAGGGAGAGGTTTCAAACGTCATATAGCAAATTTTTTGTCGCGCTATTATTTGTTTTACACTGCTTTCAGACCGTGAGTGCCCCGCGGCAAGACGTCTGTCAAATGCCAGGTGAATCGAAGTACAATAAAGATGCGGCTTCGCAGCGACAGGTCTGTGATTGGCCTATGCTGACTGTCAATAATTGGAAAAATACTAGTCGTATGACATTTTCGCAAAGTGATTATTAGTCGGGTTATTTTTCCATTTTTGAGTTATAGTCATAATATTTTCGACACAAATTTGTCAAAATTTGTTTGAAACAGTAATTTTCAAGATTTTTCCGCTTACAATTTTTTTTCTATCTATTTGATTTTATTCATTTATGATTCATTTGGGCTACCGTTATTGGTCTAATTTGTGTTTCTCAAAAATAATTGTCTAACAAAGATTTTTTATGGCTTTAAAATTCTAATCTAGAGAATATAAGATAACTTTTCTCTTCATCAAACTTAAATGTTGAATTAAATTTTCTTAATATTTATTTACTTGATTTTGATTCTATTGTAAATATTTTAGTAGTATCGTATAAAATTATTTTGTTTTCAAGAATAATTTTTTTTTTTTATGTTGCACAATTGAGATAAGAGAAGGTTCGACTTTTTCTGCTACCAACCTGAAGTAAGTTTGTCGCCTTGTCTATCCAGAGCTCCGAGCATTACATAATGCATTGCGGCGTGTTACTTAACGGCTGCATTTTGAGATTGCCTCTGAGGAAATCCGAGGGATCCATGTTCCTTCTTTGTAGTATAGTTTACTGGTAGCTGTGCAGTATAAGTGTCCGTTACTGGTAGTGTGGTGGCCGCTGCGGCTTCGTACCAAGGATTCGACGACGTATACTGTGGTCGGATCTGCGATATATCGCCCTGAAATTGGATTACGAAAGACCTGCGAGGGGTGGGCAACTCGAGGAGGGAGTAAGAGCGCTGGCAAGAAAACTGCTCGTGGGAGTTATATGACTGACATACACACCAAAGTGGAACACAAAGGATATAACAATGCATTTTTATAGAAAAAAAAAATTGTCTGCCTCTTAGCAAATATTCTTCTTACATTGATTTGTATTATTAAAAAATTATGAACTGCGATGTTTTGTGACATAATTCAGTTATTTAACTAATCAGCTTGAATATCAATGAAATATTTTGATATTTAGTATAACGATAGGGGAACTTTCTATTTATAAACTGCTGAATTGAAATTCCATATTAAACAAGTATCTGAGAATGAATCATTTATATTAATTTTCTTACGCTGACAGAATTTTACTATCTTTTCCCTTTTATTGACCATTTCTTTTTCATAGACCTTCCTAGAGGGTTGTCAGGAAACACCTAACGAAGGTACAGGCCAAACAAATAATTGACTTTCGCAAATTTTTTAGAAAATCGACTAATGTTATACCATAATCGTTATCTTTTTTCGAATCTGGGATGCTGAGGAAAATTACGTTCGCTTTTTTGTGTAGCTCGATCGCATCTGACAATTATTGCCAGGTTACGGTGAAATACAATTTTCTTGTCTTTTACTTTGTTACATTTTTTAAATATCGACCGAAGTTTGTGGAATGCAGGCATAAAGTAAACATTTGTTTGTCCCCACTAGAAAAAAAAAAAACAAATTAGTATTCCACGATGCACGCTATTGTAACCGTAATAGGTGCGCGTGGCATTATGCTAATCGTGATTAGATAGGACTCCCTCTGTAAACCTGCTATGTGGGTATGTAGAAAGCGGATAGTAGCTGGGTGCATCGGGCGGAGAGGAGCACTCGCATTTGCCTCGTTACAAGTTGTTTTCTGAGTCAGCAAAGACCGAGGGAAGCGAACAGCCTGTAATGACGTCCTGAATTTTGTTTGAACGCCTTGTTGTCCCTTAAGAGTATCCCGACTGTAGTAAACGTCATGGTTTATGTACCGTCAGTGGCAACGGAAGTACCTCCCAGACACGTAAGTTTTCGCGAATAATTTGTTTGACTTTCGTGTAATTATCGTCATAGCCCTGTTATCGAAACACACTAATTACAACCAAATTCATGGTGCGAAGTAGAGAGTGTAACACTTGAGGTGGTCGTGTCTATTTAACATAATAAAAGGTAAAGAAGCTGTCTTCTGTTTGATACAAAAAAATGTAAGACATATTTTTACCACATTCTTTGTCAGAAGTTTGACTTTTCGTATCCGATGTAACCCCAAAAAGATATATGGAACTTGGAGTGATGCGGTCCAAAGTGCCTTTTGTATCAATGTAAAGAGTTGAACTTTTGAGACAACTTATCGTACTTGTGTGAAGTTCTGTACTAGTGAGAATTTTTTTATTTGCCTTTGTCACACAAATAACTGTTTTGTAACACACCTTCAGGTAGTGTATGGCAAAGAATACGTTTTTTTATGAATGAGAAAAAAATAAGTTTTTATTGAATCAGTAATAGAAAATTTAATACCAGGTTCTCGCTAACACAATATCGATATTTCGTATTCAACGATATAGGAACTCTATAGAGTTACATCCATTTCACACCAATATATTTATTAATTTTATTCCTCGAAATCGTCTTTCAATGAATGTACGTTGATAAAAAAATGGAATATAGCTAAGGTGCATTATACATTCGCATTCCAACACTAAAAAATCTGTCCTCAGCTGACAAAATGCTCTTACAGCCTTTCCTCCACGAGACACATATTTTATTCATAAAAGCATATACTTAAGTCAATGACGTGGTGAGCATTGAATGGTCAAAATAAAAAAAAAGGAAATATCAGCACGAGATAACACAATATGAATGGATTCCTCGTGTAGCTACTTTTCCTTTAATACACAGTTCATGTAACCCGACCTACGACAATTTTCCTTTTTTTTTCCTCCTTACCGATAGCTGAGTTCCTCTAGAAGCTTTTATCGAAGGCACGTCGTTGCGGGAGTGTAGTATATGTATACTACAGAGAAAGCACCGACTACTCGAGAATATGACAGCAGTAAGTGCGGCTTCGAATGCACAGCGCAAAAGCATGAGGGGTGAAACGTTTTCCAATCCTCTGTGAGTTCACTCGCAGTCGGAGGGTGGTACGTATAACGGCTTAAAAGTCACAATTTGCCGATCTCACGAGCCGAGCCGAACCGAAAAGGATCTTTTTCTCTGAGTCGCCTCGTGCACACTCCGGAGAATAACTTGAGCAGCATCATCGTCGTAGTATGAGTACACGCGACGACGAACGCCACCGCCGATGCCGCCGCTGCTTGCGGGAATACGAGCGGGGTCGCGCCCCTACGCCACGTGACGTAAAAGTGTATTATAGGCTATGAAAGAAACGAGGGGTGACCCTGCCCCCTGCGTTACCAGGATTGCTCTTGGTGTGTAATTTGTCCGCGTTACGTTGCGTGGAAGATCGAGACCCTGCACAGCGAATTCATCCAATGTCTCTCTTTATAATAGCGACCTCTTACTCACTCCCCCACAAGATACCTTACCTACCCTTCCCTAATAAAAAACTGCAATCTTTCCCCCAACTGAGACGCCGAGAGTGAGAGATGGATAGAATGCCTCGTTCTGCACTCCGGGCCGCTTATACCCCCGTAAACCATTTCTATGTTCGAGCCTGACACACTGGATTGTGGAATTTATTACTTTTTTTAGGGCACCAAATGATTTTCTCCCGAGTCGGCTTAGCCTACCCCGCAGAGTGAAGACTTATGTTGAGCAATGGATTATGGCAACACGCGCAAATTGCTTCTAGTTAAATTACATCGGGTTATACATCAGCTGCAACGCGCGTCTGGGAAAGAAATTTTCTGACCAGCCGATTTTGAATATATCTATTCTATATATCTTTTCTTCGCTTTCATATTTCAAGGGGAACATTTTTTCATTGATTCCAAACAAATGGGTGGAGCGACTTTTTTTACAATTGTTTTCAGTGATATATTTTTTTTGCTTTAAAGAGAACATTGCATTGTTTGAACAAATGGTTTCCTTAATTGAAAGCAGCATTTTTTCGATTCAATGAAACGATATTAGGAATTTATAAACGTTCCCATGATATCTGTTAGGTAAATTGTGACAACTGTCAGTCGTCATTATATATAGTCGTCTCTTCCATAAAAATATCAATCAGAACAATAATATCGACTATATTAAGGAATTGTAAACTTCTGATGTACAGGGTTATCAGCGTCATTTTTTCTTGCGGTAATTCCTAATATTTGGTGTAACCCGCCGTGATTAAAAAATATATTTATAACCTTTTTACAACTAGTATAGCAGGGACAAATATTTTTGAACCATTCTTTCTGCCCTATTGTTATTTTTTTATCGACAAGTTTTTTTGTATAGGTTTTGCTTTCAGTATATTGAAAACAAATTATTCAGAATCGATCGAAAAACGGTTCATTAGTTTAAGCAAATGATTTCTTGATTTAAAGTCACTACTTTTTATTGAGTTTGAGATCATCCAGATGAAAGGATGTATTACAACTCAAATACATCCTTTCATAGCCGAACATTTCCGTGAATCATTGGAATTTTTCCCTCGATGTATACATTGAAATATTTTCTAGAAATTTTGAGGGGTTTTACAGCTGGATGAAAGAGGGATCGCAGCTATAGGTACCATCGAAAACTCGTCATGGATTCCGAAAAATCTCTTCAGGGCTTTGCTCGTTATCTGTCGGCGAAAAGAGGAGAGCCACGTACATAAGTAACAAGCGATACGCCTGCGGCTTCCCGATGAGTTTCCTTCCCTCACAGCCGGAACCTTAGGCGCTCACCGACGGATTCATCCTGAAAAGCGTAGCTATGAGAGTTTCGAAAGCTCTGCGTGATTCTCCGTGATGCAGCGCATGTTTTCTCCTCTTCCGCTCGTTTCGAGCCACCATCATTAAGTAACATCAGACGCGATAGTTCCGGTGTTTCCAATTATTTATTTATTTCCTCGCGTCTCGACGGACGAGAGCTTCTCGCATTTCTATCCACTTCAGCATGACCCTTTTGTATCTAATGCGTCATTTATAGCTTATCATTTGCTTTTGAAGTAAATTCTGGCAGGTTATTTATTTACCAAAGATCTAAGAGACAATCTCTTTACTGTAAATAATCACGGGATCGTATAATATACATCAGAAATAATATTTTTCCCAAATAAAAAATGCACTGACAGTAGTTATTTTAATATATCTATTATATCAGATGACCTGCTGTAGACAATGCAATGAAAATAACGAGTGTATAACGTCAGTTTCAATATTGTTTTAGTTATTGCAACTATGTATACGGTATATTTCTATGTGTACACTGAGAGAAATCGTCATAGTACAGTTAACTATAAAGTGACAACTATTGATTTTTAGTCCTTCTATGGTCACGGTGACTAAAAAACAGTTGTGACAACTAATTAAGTGGTAACAACTATGTTTGTTCCAACTACAAATTAATAGTTGTCACTTTATGCTTACTAATACCATAATTTTCTCTCAGTGTAGAATAAAATCGTATACGGAGAGAATTTTTTGGCTATAGTCTTCATAAAAACATCGGAAAGAACCCAATCGAAAATATTACGGCAGAATTGAAGATGTCCCCATATCATCGAGTGAAATTGAATTAGACATATACACAATACAGTATGGGAATCTTCTCCATACTTCATACATATAGGAAATTTCTACACCGTACGGTGAAAAACACGACATGTCTATTTTTTGAAAAATTATTGTAATGCATAAATATGCATTCACGTGTCCATATGGGTTATTTTGCGATGTTGTTGTGCGAGCTTCAACGTTGTGTGACCGAAAAGGGTCATGCATTGCAATCGAATGGAAAGAAAAACAGAATCAAATGGACATTTTGCAACATCAATTTTTTATTTATTTTTATATTTGGCATCGAGTCGCTACCACACGTCTTGAAAACAAATAAGCGTATTTTAACATGTATATACATATAACATATAATCTCATAGTTTTTCTTAAATTCTGTGTAAAAATGTAAAACGTTATATCTATTTATACAGAAAAGAGTTGGACAAGTTTGCTATTTTCTTTACAGATGGTACTTAACTTATATATAAATTCGATTCCCTTATATGTAGATATATACAATCAAAGGAAAGGAGAGGAAAAGAAAAGAAAGGCATAAAGTTTTGTGGAAATATAACAATTTACACGTACATTTCTGTACTCGAAACATTTATTTCTATGTCCAGCATTCTGTGATTTCAATGCTATCATCGCTGCGTTCATTCAGCTGAGTGACATTGCAGCTCTGTAAATCTTCGATCAATAGACAGTCCCAAACAAAGTTATTCAAATCATAAACTTTATATGCTTTTGTAAGTCTATCAAGAGTACAATCGTACACTTCATTCACTATCAACCCAAATCTCTTCTTATTGTTCACCAAGATTTCTTGAATGACATAAAATAAACGCTCCATTTCTGCAGGAATTTCCACTACACTACACTTTTCGTAGATTCCTGTCATACACGTCTCACATTTTTACAGCACTGGGAATAAAAACACTTTGGAACATATCTTTGTCGAGAACTGATGAAAATATTGGAAGAGGGAGGAGTACATGGGCGAACGCCCAAAACACCACGGGGAAATTCCCAATACCGTTGCACTAGGCTATTGGATGCACCAGTCGCGCGGATGGCTAAATGGACTCAACGCGTAAGCTCGTTCACCAAAATACTATGATTGAATACATCGCCATCTCTATATATTGAGAATTACGATGCAATTCGGACGACACTGCCAAAATTATGGATACTGTTTGACTACTCGTTATGTATTTCTTTGCTGGAATTAAGATAGTGTAAGGAACTCATGATTCGGCGTACGATCGTTCAAGGGTATGGTCGTTTTCACGACACCAACTAATATAGTTCTCAATATGCATTGAGGGTCCACTCAAATCTGGAGAGATAAAAACATCGGTATAACATCAATTTTTCTTCTATCACACATTGCCTTACTCATAGTAACAATATACCTACGTATAGCGTATATCCTCGGAAAACCGGAATATAATTCGATTGCTATGCTGAGTCGAGAGATTATTCCCATATTGCGCTCTCCGTGTAAGTTATCTTACACATGTGTTATTATTGTCACAATTCTGTGACTACTGGTACATTATTGTCGATGTCGTTGTTATCGTTGCCATTGTTGTCGGAGTAGCTTCTATCGTTAACTCTTGAAACAATCACAATCTCAATCAACGTGACTCAAGTGGCTTAAAATCAAATCTGTTATCATTGCTTGGTGAACCACTTTGTCCCTGAGATATAAACACTATAAATAATTCTACCGTCAAAGGAATGGTCCGCTTGTATAAACCGCGGAACCACTAGGATGATGTTATTTCTAAAATCGGGCCAATAGAACATAGGGGTACATAGAGCATAAATATTTTTGCTATTATATAGTCATATAATCGATTGAGCATTCGATGGGGTTGTCTTGGCATATCAGGGGCGGAGAAACGTCGCAGTGGCGTCATTCGGCTGGCGCATTCACGAGAGAGTAGCTCACAATCTCGCAGGGATTCTTTCGCTTTCTGGGTCTCTATCAGAGTCTCACAGTTCCTAGCCCCTTACTGCTACTACCAGTGCTTATTCACATGGGGATGCTTTCTCGGTGTGTTGGCGAGGTGCACGCGAGAAATCTCGTGTACCTATTCCTACATCCTAAAAGCCCAAAGCCGGTGCTGTGGGCGACTCGTCGAGTCGCACCGCTTGCTCTGCTCGTAGCATTACAACTTTTTCCAACGCTCTGAGGATTTCGACGTCACGTGCCGGCTTTCCGCTTCCGCCTCCCTTCTTCCCTTTCTTAACCGCAACTGTGTAGCTTCCTCACATAGTCATGGCAGAGCGCTAGCCCGTTGCTAGATAGGATACCGTATTCTATAGTATATCCTTTACGGGGGTAGAGCCGCATATCGAGCAGCCACAGAACTGCCTCGTCTCACCCGTTCGCATTTCCGAGCTTTCCAAGTTCCGGAAGGTCCCGCACCCAGAATCAACCCTATCGAACTGACCCTTCCATCGCTCAGTTCCCTCCGGGTGACGTCGACTTACCGGGCTAATTCATTTTAGGAAGGTTTGTTAGCGTGGTTCAATGACCACGGACCTTTCTGTTTTTTGGTCTAACGCCTCTTCATATTCGTCGGGGATTTGCCCTGTCGATCTTAAATGGTAAGATACCGATGATTCTCGAGTACCGAGATAAATACAACTGGGATTGAATGCTGTACTAAAAACGTAACTTTTGTATATCCTACAGGGTAATAGAACATCTCAAGCAGCCACAAGGCTGCATCATCTCGTCTGACCACATTTTCGAGTCGCTAAGTTTCGGGAGGTCTTAAACCCAGAATCAACCCTGTCGAGCTGACCACTCCATCGCTAGTTTCCGTTGGGCTGATGTCGGATTTTGGGATAATTCGTTTCAGGAAAGATGTGTTAACGCCGTTTGACGACTACAGATCTTTCCGTTTTTTGGTTTACAGATCTCCGTTTTGGACTGGCGTCCGTCCTCAATGGTCAAGATACTGATGATTTCAGTTTCACGGTTCCCGATCTCTGAGGTGTGTGCAAATGGATGGGTGGTGTGCTGAAAAAGTAAACTTTCGTAAAGTGCTGTTGGGATTAAAGAGGGAATTAAATTTTATTGCCGCGTAAATTCATCCAGGTGACTACGCAAGTGGTGACATTTTACTATTGATTTATTACGTGAAAATATGGCGTTATTGCAACATAGCTAGAATATACAGTTGAAATGTGAGCACTAAATTTAACAACGAATTCTTTACTTTTTATAAGTAACATAATTTTACTTATAAATTTTGATTGGCGGAAGTAAACAAAAAACAAGCTGTAAATGTCGCCGATAGTGTTTAACATGTTGAGTCATGCTCAGTAATATCCTATTCAAAATTAAGTAGACCCTAAAGGTGAAGAAATAACGATTTTTATTCAGTAATTCCACTCTTCCGATATTTTTTCTACAAATCGGATGACTTTTCTATGTGCTTTATTAAAAGGATCGCTTTTTTTTCGGTTAAAGGAAAGTGCGGTCAGATTTTACTTATGCTTCATTGATACCATAAGCACAATTGAAGGTACAGAAAAAATATTTTCTCGACTTTTTTTTATTTGAAAACTCAGAATGAATTTGGTTCCATAAATATGTAGGACTTTTTGTATGTACATAATACAAGAAGACGGCATACTTGACTAGCGAAAAATGTACAAATGCATCGTCAAGACCTGTACCGTTACCCATGGAACCCCATCGTCGATACGACCCCATAGCTGGGTGACTCCGTTCTACTCCAACGCATTGACGGTTTCAGAATTCCCATAATACAGAAGCATCAGAGAGGACGGAAAATTCGGAAGCGCTTAACATTCACCTCGTTCATCGCTCCCGAGTGCATGCCCCGCCGTAAGTGTTATTACCAGAACTTGTGAGCAAATGCGGCGTGGATCTGACAATTACTCTGCCAATAGCATGCCGATATAAACTATATAGTAGTTGAAGGAGTTGCTTCTAGTGAGTTGCTGTTTGGGACAGTGAGTGTGAGGTATAGGCAGGTCGGGTGTGTTGCCGATGTGGTTTCCTTGCGGCCGCGTCGTAGCATCCGTTCGAATGTCGTTGTGTCCTATAGACGCCGTCGTCAGCATCGTCGACGCGGCCACGGGGTTTGCTGAAACTCGCGTGGCGTTGTTGACGTCTCCGGAGGAAATTGACGGGAGGCGCGACGTCGAGTCGGCCAACATCAACTACTCCAGAGCTCGCTAACTCCTTCTCCAGTCTTCTCTCACTTCTCGATCTGTCCTCCGGCTTCATTCCCGTCCTAGAGGCGGCGTTGACGTCTTATTCTCGTCGATTCCAGACTCAACGTTCGCTCTCCTTCTGCTTTAGCGACGTCGCCGACGTCACCGTCGTCGTCGTTGCGCAAGGATATTCGGAGTAGGCCCTTGCGGCCACTGTTCCTTGCGTCGACCGTGCTTCAGGCTCTTCTGTTCAGTTGGAGTCAAGCAAGGAGGCAAACGTGCGAGCTCTGCAGCCGGGAGAGACTTCCGGAAATCCGGCGACCCGATTCCCTGAAGCTGCCGGGTAAGCCACGTCTCGGTGCGCAAATGACGTTTGTAGTTTGTACTTGTAATACAAGCGGCCTCGAGCGAGTTCCAGAGACGCGACGCTTCTGCTCGGCGCATTACTGCGGAGACAATGCTCTTTGAAATAACTCCGTAGTTACGTATAGTTATACCGACGGTGTGTACACGCCACTCGGTAGTTTGTGCGTAGCCAGGATGGTGTAGCTCTGTGTATGTAGCTCCGCTTCCGCGCGCCCATCGTATCCTTTAATGTAGCCTCGTCTCTGTGCTCTCTTTCCTCTTCTTCCCTCAGTCGCTGCTACTGTACGCTTTTCCGACAATCGCGCCCTATGTGCTCTTAACACTTAGGCGTTATGCACCGCGCGTTATCGTTATCCGGCAGATTACGTCGGGAATTTTCCTCCTTCTAGCGAGATTTTCCATGGTACAGTGGAGCCCGTAGCTCGCTCTCCCGCGATAAACCTTCCTACCTACTACAACGACTGCATGAAGCTCAGTAAGGTGAAGCTGACCGGTATACTGCGAATTGTCTAGCGAAAATTCGAGCAGGACGATCGCTTTCTCAGTGAGAACACCGCAGGTCGTGGCACTCTTATAGCAGGCTATTTCTTCCTCCATCCTCCATCCTCGATCCCTTTATACCCGTTGCCCTGAATGAGATGAAAGAAATAGTTTTCTCCCCTTCGTAGATTTCGACTAGCCGGATCTGCGAAGCAACTTCGATCATTAAAATCCTAACTTTAATTAGTTACTTCGATGAAGCAAAGCGCCAAGTGTTTTTCTACTGCCGGCCCGGATGTATTAATTCAAAAGAGACTGGATTCATCATGTATATTTCATCGAATATTCAAGCAGGTCTCTTTCCTCTTTTAAATGTTAACACGAAGATAAATAATATTACTGAAGGAACGAAAGTTTATTTGCTGAACAATTAGTTGCTGTACCAGCCATATCTTCTGCTCAAGTGACAATCCATTTGCGGTCTCAACAGACAACCATTTGCTACGAAAATACACAATAAAAATTTACTTGCTACCGGAAATTATAAAATGAATGTTTGCTCTATTAGCAAACAAACATAGCAGATGGAAGTTAAAAATATATTGGCACATTTGTTGATTGTTTTTGCTGCAGCAACGTTTTTATCCTCTCCGTGAAGTTCGTGGAATCATCATAAAAATCGATTCGTATACGTATCCTCAGACGTGCATGATCGCATTGTGCGTGAACGACATGAATATATGAAACAGCCCATAAAACCCCCTTCCATCATTCGCAGGATACATAAAAATGGAGAATTTACGAAAGAATCTCCGAGAAGCTTTTATATCAAAATATTTCCATCACTATCTGTGCTTTTTCGTTCCAAATATAATAACGCATGTAAGAATATCTCTCCATGCATAGATCTCCCACTCTTTATTCTTATTTCTCCGTCGCAAGTCCACGCGTCATGCAGTGTGTTGTGCACAAGACCCGCGGCTCTAACGGCGCCACAAATATTTGTTTCGCATAACAGATCCCCCTGATAAACACGGAAAGTAGTCGTTGTTGGTTGGCATATCCCCCATCCTTTTTGTATATACGTATTCTGACAACGTTATACCCACGCCAACCTTTTTGGTGGGGTCTGATGGCTGAGCCTCTCCCCGGAGACCAGAGCTTTTCCTCCACCGAACCCCTCTTATCATCCCTTTACTTATTATTAGCCTTATAGCCTTATTTGGGGGGTAACATATATATATATATATGTATACCTATGCATTAGCGGTCGAAGCTATTGCGTACTTCCGAATGCAAACATGTTAAATGACCGACGACATAGAGGGTAGTCCCGATCAGCGTACCAGTCGAGACGTTGACAAACCAACGTTCTCACAGTCGTAGTTCGGTAGAGCAGCGACGACGTCGACGTCTGCGGAGCACGCGGGGTGTCTGGAACCCTCGTCTTATTTGAATCTTATTTGACGGCCTGAACGCGCTGATAAATTCCATTCGGTTAAGTAGTAGAACGGGGGTGAGGTGTCGCGTTTCGTTTCGTTTCAAAGTCCATCCCTACCCTCCGCCCCACATGGACGTTTTTTCCTTCCGTACCACAAGCTAGCACGAAGCTAGACGAGAAGTATAACCGTGGCAGTGGCAAAGGCGGAAAGCAGATCGAAACTTGCCGCATCTCCCTTATACACTATATCTCTCCGCAGCTAGCTATACGCTCATATACCATAGCGGCATTTCACCCTCGGACTTTTACCCCTCCGCATCAGGCTTTTCTGCTGGGGAGCACATCCTTTTCCTTCTCTCGCGTCCCGATCCCCCTCGACCCACCGGATCATCCCATTCCTGTGTTGGATCTCTTGCTTAGCTCCCTAGACTTGTCCGTATTTTTTTTCTATCTTCTTTTTCTAGCTCCGTGCGGCGCTCGGACAGATACACACAAGCGCGGCTCACTCCCTTCTGTTAGTCCCTTTGCAGCTCACATGTCTGTTTGGCTCTTTCGGCGAGGAACGGGCTCTACAATCCGCATCCAACCCGCTCTACGCTTAGTTCGATTCACCGCGCATGTACTTCGCTCTTCTCGAAACTCTCAACCCACCCACATCGCTACTGCGTTATTGTGTAGACGGAAGGATGCTGGAATGGATGGTTGAACTGTTGGCCTTACCCAATAGTGATTGGCCATACTACGCTGAGTTTACAGCGCATAAAAGGCAACAGAAAGGGATAAAGTATATGCCAATTACTGATGTCATTGGCCGCTGGCTCAAGGGTCGACTACTGTATTTAACCTTTGTGTGTATATACTATCGGGTTCAATATCCTTCTATACACGCTCACACAGAGCGAAAGAAAGGTGGCGGAAATGTTTTCCGCTCGCTCGTGCGAAATTACACTTTTAATTCTTTATTTGCTTCGAGGCTTTTCCTGGACTTGAATTTCCAGCAACTGGCTCACTGACGTTGATCCCCGATGCCAATTAATCGGTCTAGATTGGAGCGTGGATAAGCCACTTCTGTGATTTCTACGACATCGCGGAAATATGGGGATATGGTCATCTTAAAATTAGGAAATACCTTCACAATATTGATGATTCCATTAATTTGGAAAATAATTATGTAATTTTGACTGGAATTTGAAATTTCATCGTTAAAGATACATGAATTTAAAATTTAAAATTTAAAATTCATGTATCTTTAACGATTATGGTACGATCAATAAAACAAATTACTGCACATTTTGTTTTGGGCATTTCTTTCTAGCGTTACACATTGCAAACGAATGTTTTATTCTTCTCTAGAATACAAACAAAAAATTCTTCGTATATTCCTTGATGACCCAGAAAGTTTTAAAAACTTTGCAGGTTTTCGGGATTGCAGGGTGGCATTTTTATGGATTGTCTGGGTAGTTAAGATGGTGTATGCAGGCGAGTGACAGGCCAATATCCGTAAAAAGTATAATCATGATAACGTTCTTTGGAGGAGAAGCTACGATAGAGGTTCTCTCTGATGAAAATCCTATTAATTAACCTAGTTCTATCGGGGAAAAAAAGAGAATGAGATGGTTGGAGAAACCTCGAAGGATTCGAATACTTTCACGAATTCTGAAAGATTGCAAACCCACCCACTGTGCTTCTCGCTATCGCTCAGTCTCTCGTGCAGCGTCTCACCGCATATTCCGCGAAAGTTTTCACCGGCGGGAGCCGCTAGACCAAAGTTTCACTGGAATCGACGAATTTCTTTTCAAGATGGGAAATGGAGAGTGCTCTCTCGCCCTAAGGAGTGAGCACCGTGACGCTATATTACTTTTGCTTGGCCGGCGCGCCACTCTGTTTCGAAACGAACGAAAGAAGACTGTGGTAATCGAGGGAGAAAGGGAGACAATGATAAGAGCCTGACACGATTGTACTTCGAGATCTGAGACGCTGATGGTCTTATATTAGTTTCTTTGAGAGAAAATTCTCACGAAACTTATCGAGCCATCAACTTGCATTATTCAACTGTACAGTTGAATTGGAAAAAAAATCCGAAGGTAATCCAACTTCACTAAAACCTTTGTCGGAGTTACAAGCTAGTACAACAGAAGTTAATGATAATAATAATAATAATAATAATCTGATAAAAATAATGGGAAGAAGATGATGAAAATTTACATTTGGACATTCGCTTTATTTATTTTTCCTAATTGCACTGTAGTTCTTATCATTCAATTTCATTTCACTGTAGACTTCTCCAGAAACTCCAATGGATATTCGATTTTAATGCACAATGGTATCAAGTTTGCACGAGAGTTCAGGGAAACTGGGGTGAACTTGGCCAATACTGTGAGTTTTAAGTGTGTCTCGTTCGTTTGAATACGAGGAGCTCAAAAAGCCTATCGCTCAGTCGTTGATGCGTAAGCACATGCATGACTAAGCATTTGTTTATCCGTGTTCTATGCGGGAACATTGCTTAACCTGGGAGAGCTCCGAAGCTACATAACGACTTTGTTGTCAAGAACAAAATCCAACGTTCTAATTATGTTGGTCGATACTGGTTCACTCATAGAGTAGGTAGAATTACTACTTTCGAACTCTATCGATTGAACGAGCTTTATTCTTCAATACACAATAATTGACAAGTATACCATGTATATTACAATTTCCAAGAAATCGTTCACAGTCGCAGTGAAATAAAATATGATACGGTTTGTTATCGAATAGCAATGATCCTCTATGGCAGAATATTTTTATACCGAATCCGTTAAAATAATGAATAGTAATAATGATATGACACTCGAAAAAACTTGTGAAATCCATTGAGTCATGAACTCCAATTTGACATTTATTAAAAATAACCGAGAGGAATATATTCAAACTCTTCGGCGAAACGCAGTCAGTAATATTAGAGACCGAAAGGAGGAACCGCAGAACATTTGCCGTCGAATAATTACGACGTTTCGTCGTTGGGATAAAGTTTGCAGGTGCCAGTGATGACTATATGCTCTCTCAAGAGGGAGGCTGAGCGAGACGTCTCTTCAGTCCCCGAATAATATATAACCTGGGGAAATAATGGAAGCGCGGTACAGAGGTTGCGTGCGGATTAACTCCTGGCAGATTGTCAAGCTAATATTGACCCTGGCAAAGTGGGTGAAACTTCGTTAACGTCCCAAGATTTCAAGCGACACCTTTCCAGCGGGATGACCGAGTCACAGAGTCAAATGTATGGCAACTCTGTGTCACTGCTACTCCTTGCTGAGTTCAACTATGCTGATATTTGGTATAACTATGCCTACTGTACGACTGTTTCACCAAGTCTTCCGAGCGATGATGTTGTATCACGCCACGATACCAACTAGCTTCTCTTGTGCTCGTTCGCGGCAAAGCGAGCTCTTAGTCTCATAGGCGCTAAGTTTCCAACGAGAGGCATTAGTCGAATGGACGAGACGGCATCAAATATGAAGATAGCGCTTTGGGGAATTTCTCCGGAGAACAAAGTTCGAGGAAAGTGCGAGTGAGATGGATAGGTGGATATAGAGTGAGAAGCAATGGAAGGAAGGATGTGCGGGTGGGGTTTTCCAGTTTCCTGCTTTGCGCAAGAATCCTTGCAGACTCCCCTGTGGCTTGCCTTAGGTATGCCGAGTAATAGAGGGCCAAGAGAGAAGGGATGATCGCTAGCCAGCCAGATAGAAGAACCCGGTAGGTAGGGCAGCGAAATACGAATTCGCAGTCCGCGGGTTCTGTGGTAACGCTCCGAGAGAACCCGGAATTGATTAAACGGAGGTTGGCTCACGATATCGTGTTTCGACGTGCGATCGAACCACGTATATTTATGTCTATAGGAACGCAGTGGAAATAGCAAAGGGAGCCCCGAATCGAAAGACTGAGAAAAATACGCGCAGGCAGACCAACGTCTGTCTGGCTGAACGTTCATGTTGTGGAAACTGATGTAGCGAAGTGAAGGAGAGGACGGTAAAATAATATTCCAAATTGTGACTCCTTGTTGAAATAACAAAATTATACACGAAGTTCGATAATGTAAACATGGTTGTAAAAATAGAATATCAATTACGTGGCATCGGGACTGTGATAAATTTGACGGACATTTCATTCTGAAACTGTACAGGTTTATTGAATCAATCTCTTTAATTCATTTTCCGAGGAATTGCAAACCAGCATTATATTTAATTCAAGTGATACACTGTTACGAATATGTGATGTAAATTCACATATTCGTAACAGGCATTACGGTTTTTTTTATTAAATCCTGTGAAAATTAGGGAATTGAAATTGACGCTTGTAATTTTACTACACTCCTGTATTAAATTGGAAATATTTGCTGATGAATAAAGTTTGCGTTAATGTTAATTTGCTAACATTTCAAACAGTGTAATGTTTACCGAGATAAATAATTTTCCATGTTTGTACTTGCTTATCCGTCTAGATAAATGTTTATATTATGGGAATTGCTGTAATGAATAAAAAAAGTAGATGTACAGATACCATTCAAAATTCTGATCACTTGTTGAAATAATAAAATTATAATTAAAGTTTGGAAGCGTATACATGGGTTTAAATATTGAACGTGACTTGACAAGAGTATCACCTATACCTATACCCTGCAGCTGTTCCAACCCCAATGAACAAATTTCTCATTAACTCTTGGTGGAATTACAAAATAGCTTCAAATTGAATATGAATGTGTTAAGGTTTCATGTGTAAGTGATATCGATTTATCAAACATTTGGAATATTTACTAAATAGATAATTTTTAACTTCATATTTGTATTTGCTCATTTAGAGAGGAATGTTCCTCTATTAACTCTCCCGCTTTTGATCAGCGGGCGGTCAGGAGTAAAAACAATAAAGTGGCTGATGGCATATTCACAACACGTGATTCTCTTATCATGTTTTTAATGTACAGCACTTCATATCGATAAATATACTTTGCACGTGATAAAAAAGTAAAAATGATGGAAAAAGGAATTTTGATATCAAATAATTAAGACCTTTGACAAACCACATCGTTAGCTTAAAATAAATTTGAGTACATGCACATCAGCAATGAGCTTTACCGACGTACATAGATTTAGAAAAGATATTATTGCAAAGTATATGCCGGTTTTTTAATTAAGTAGTGTTAAGTTTTATATACATTCAAGGATTCATGAGCAACGATACTAGTGGTAAAAAACGAACGATGTTTCCAGAAACTTCTTGCAAAACAACATTCCAAGCTAGCCGGAAGGTTTTCCAATTTTTTTTCCCACGATGCTGATGTGAGAATTATAGAGAATGTCTCTTATCGCTGTTCGTCGTAATCTGTATTGCACTGGATGCGATGTGCATACTTTTCTTGTCGACGAAGTTCCAAAAGATTATCAATTGACTCATTTGATTAACTATTAAGAAAATCTGCGATTACAGTTACTTGAAAATGATAAGCCAACGATTTTTCTCTGATTGCTCAATGATATAAATGAGTCGCTGCAATCCGCTTTAGACACAGTGTTCGAGATGTTGTTGAAATCGAGCGTACTGTGCTTGTTAGCATTCGGCTTCCTGCAAGTTAGTGAAGCTAAAGACACAAAAGAGTGGTGGAAGGACAGCTTTATCTACCAGATCTATCCGAGAAGTTTCAAAGACAGTGATGGTGATGGCGTGGGTGATCTGAACGGCATCACAAGTAAACTCGAACACTTGGTAGACTTGAACGTGAGCGCGTTATGGATCTCGCCGATTTATAGAAGCCCCATGGCTGATTTCGGCTACGACATCTCCAACTTCACGGACATCGACCCTGTTTTCGGTAACCTCGCTGATTTTACAAACCTTACTGCCAAAGCCAAGTCTCTGGGAATCAAGGTACTTATGGACTTTGTACCGAACCACAGTTCCAATGAACATCCTTGGTTCAAGAAAAGTATTCAAAGAATCAAGCCCTACGATGAGTATTACATCTGGCAAGACGCTAAGCTGGTCAACGGTACGAGACAACCACCGAATAACTGGTTGAGTAGATTTGGGAAATCGGCTTGGGAATGGAACGAAGAGAGAGGTCAGTACTACTACCACGAATTTGTCATTGGACAGCCAGACTTGAACTATCGTAGTCCGGCTCTTGATCAAGAGATGCAAAATGCGTTGACCTTCTGGTTGGATCACGGTGTCGATGGTTTCCGCATTGACGCAATCAACTTCATGTTTGAGGATCCGAGGCTTTTGGACGAACCTGTGAAATCTGGTACCGGTCTCCCTGACGATGATTGGGAAACTCTCGATCATATCTACACCATGGATCAAAATGATACATATCTTGTGTTGAAAAAATGGCGAAAGCTCGTGGATGCGCATGCAGTTAAATCAAAGAGTAGCGGAAAGATTCTCCTGACCGAGGGTTACACGATTCTTCCTTACGTGATGAAGTACTACGAATACGGTTCAGACGTGCCTTTCAACTTTATGTTCATGTCCGATTTGAATAATAAATCCCGAGCTGCCGATTACAAGAGATATATTGATGCCTGGATGAATGAGATGCCCGCCGGTTACTCTGCTAACTGGGTTGTTGGAAATCACGACAATTCCCGTGTTGCATCCAGATTTGGAATACAGCGAGCCGATCAGCTTTCAATGCTTTCCACTGTTTTACCTGGTGTTGGTATTGTCTACAACGGTGACGAAATTGGTATGGTAGACTTGTGGCTTTCGTACAACGACACGGTTGACCCTGCAGGATGCAACGTTGGACCCGACAGATACGAGGGCAAGTCTAGGGACCCGGAGAGGACTCCATTCCAATGGGATGCATCCGTCAGCTCTGGATTTTCCACAAGCAACAAAACCTGGCTCCCTGTCAACCCCAACTACAGAAGTTTGAATCTGGAAGCACAGAAAGCAGCGGCGGTATCTCATTACTCTGTTTTTAAGAAACTTGTGGCACTTAAACATCGACCTGTCATAACCGACGGTAGTTTGGAAGTCATTCTGGTCACTGAAAATGTTTTGGGAGTTGTGCGAAGGCTACCGGACCGTACGGTCGTTGCTCTTCTCATCAATTTTTCGGAATCATCTGTAGTCGTCGATGCTAGAACGTGGATGAACATCCCCGAGAAATTGCACGTCCACATCTCAAGCGTACACTCGAAAATTCCTTCCGGTGTAGTTGTGGACACGAACATGCTCAATCTGCCTGGAGCTGCGTCCGTAATTCTTGCTTCCGCCGGAGCAGCTTGAATAGACTTACATCAACTCAGTTTGAACTGACAAGATGTTCAGAGAATTTATATGTATTAATCAATATGTAACTAAACGTCATTCCTTTATTTCGATATCAAATAAATCAAACACATATCGACTGATATTCATGTAACTGTGTTAATTATGTGCCATTTTTTATTCCATTCTATTACAAAAGAAACTTAGGGCTACTTTTGAAACATATTTTCCTAGAATTGTCTCTATTTAGAGTCTAGTGCATAGTACGGGGCTAAAAAATTGCTATAAGGATCGATTTCGATGATGAGAAACCCTGACGGGTTAATAAGGAAGAACGTTACCGTTAAATGGTTGAATGGTTACGGTAACTATTGTCAGTAGCTGGAGAAGCGATTAAAAAAGCATTGTGCTGTCAGTCAAGAAAATAAGAAGGATTATACTGGAATTGTGGGCTTGTTTTTATACTTCACTTCTCCACTCGTTAACTGTCGCATTCTTTACGGACACTTTAACATCTTGCGCATCAGTCTCTTAACTAGAGTTATAAACATCGTGCAGGAACCTAATATGACGTATCCTTCAGCTAAAAACCCGATATATTTTTTATGTATGTGCTGAAACGTAATGACTTCAACCACGAAGTATATTGTAGTGTATTATTTCTTTATTTTTCCCAAGGAACGAATTTTTCATTGGTAATCGTTATATTTTTATAGGAACAACGATCGACACGAGGCCTTTGTATCTATCTCTTCACGTTATTGCCACCATACGCCATCAATCGCGGCTATATTTCTCGTTATTAGCTATCTTTCCAATAATAATTCTCACAGGACAGACTATACATATTATTTCGATTGAACACACAGATGGAGAAAATAAGTTTGGGATTCCCCCCCAAACTTATTTAGTAATCGAAAGTTATGTTGGAAAAATGCAAGTCAGACCTCAATGTTTGTAGACCATTAGAATGCATTAGAATGCTTATCTCGCTGTGGTACTGACGATAATTGTATTATCTCCATAATTTGCGTACACTGTTGTTGGAAGTTATCGGCTGAAACATATAAAATATATCAAGATGATTTCTCATAGACAACTCAAAATGTACTAACTCGCAGCTTATACGAAGTTCGCAGCTTATTGCAATATACGAGTTGTAATGTAAGCCGTTACTCAATAAGTAGAAAACACCTTTATTTTTAGAGGTTTTTCTTAAATGTGTGGACTTAGTTAAGAGGTCACAGGGTTCGAACTGCGCCAGACTCGGTACAGCGCCGTACCGCCGACGGTTCGATGGTGCGTTCCGGAACAGTTGATGGCTGAGTTATAGACGATTTTGCGCGGGCTTTTTGCCGTTAGACTATATAGATATTCATTAATCTTAGCATCGACTATTAGCGGTCAGTTTTTCTTATTAGATGGAATTTTTACGGAGTACATCTCGGGTCTGAGACAGTAATCGCTAGATTCAAAGCGCGCGAGATGCAGATTGCCAAGTAGACCCTACAACGTCGATTACAGCAACATCGTTTAAACCTTGGCTTGATCAACTACGCGCAAAATGTGTGTTGGAAGGAAAGCGTAACGAGGTGAAATGAATAAAATATTCCGGACGCAAGATTATTAGGAACTGCGTTCTATGTATTCCGAGCCAAGAAAGCTTATTGTATCTTGTAGTTTGTGAAACAGTAGATGCTGTAGTAGGGAAGTTGCATTCTTAATATTAACTGAAAAGATAAGCGTATTGAACGCGCACGCCCAAGCATACAAAGTCTGGGATATCACAAGTTTCAAAACGGAAGTATTATTTCCTAATGACTTGACATTCGTAATGATCACTTACCTCAATAAAATATGTAATGGTTTTCATTATACCTATAAAAAATTTGATATAATATGGAAATAAATTGTACGCCCTCAAAAGATATTAATAGTAATATTGATTGTTAATCCTAGTCCCATATACTGCAAGTGCGAAAACTATACGTCTATAGTACATGGCTACATAGTGCGTAGTGTAGCACTCGACAGTGGAGCAATGATACCCAGATCGTCCCAGGATTTCATGTTTCAATAGTCTCAGATTCTCTATATTATGTACTTACGATTATACACTTTTATATCGCATTAGTATACGATTTTTTCGTGTATTCCTCAACTTTTGTTCTTTATTTGCTATGCACTAATGGGTGGTCAGAAACTGTGCATGGCGTAACACTTGCGTGTAGCCTGTTATTAAGTAGCGCGATTCGCACTGATATTACAAACGAGAGTCTGGGACTGAGTCCCAGACAGTATCGTAAGAACTCACGTCTGTATATATCGGGCAATTATTTTATTTCCATCAACAGCATTGGACACAACGCCAGACTTTTGACTTGACTTTCATTTGCTAAACTGGCTGTGGATACTCCCCAAATATGTTTGTGTGTCATTACCAGTTTTTTCTCTACGTGCACATGAGTAAGAATATCCCGTAAGATTTCTACAATGCTGCTTTATTCGCTATTATGTGTTGCAAACACGGAATTCGCTTGTTCTTAATATTAAAATTTCTGTATGCTACAATGAGAACAATCCACATATAATTAGAACGAAAAAACGTGTCATTGATAATCGAGTACCTTCCATTTGCATTGCAGTTCGTTACACCGTGACCATGAAATGAATTTCAAACATATCTTATCTTGTCTCTTTTAACGATACAGTAGTATCGATATTTTTTTTAAGACGGTGATTCCCGGTGAGATTATGATGCTTTTAATTTGTTGACGTGTGGTTAAATCTTAGGATAAACGTTTTTTCCGCTAGACGCAACTACCGCATAATTTTTATTGACGTTTCCCTGCTAGATAAATAGTGGAGTTGTGGTCTTCAGTGAGAGCAGTCTTCGAGATGTTGTTGAAGCAAATTATATTATTGTTCCTGTGCGTAGCGGTTTTGCAAACCGATTCCACTAATAGGATAAGAGAGGAATGGTGGAAAAATACATTTATCTATCAAATCTATCCAAGAAATTTCAAGGACAGTGACGGAGATGGTGTGGGTGACTTGAACGGTATCACCAGCAAGCTTGAACATCTAGCAGATCTCGGAGTGAGTGCAGTATGGATTTCGCCGATCTACAAACTCCTATGGTGGACTTCAGCTACGACATCTCCAATTTCGGTGATTTTGCTGAGCTGACAGATAAAGCCCTAGTCTCTCGGGCTAAAGGTTCTCCTCGATTTTGTATCAAATCACACCTCCGATGAGCATTTCTGGTTTAAAAATAATATCAAGAGAATTGCTCCTCACAACGATTACTACATTTGGTGAGATGCTAAAATGGTGAATGGCACAAGAAATCCACCGAACAATTGGTTAAGTGTATTTGGAGGTTCAGCTGGGGAATGGAATGCTGACCGAGGCCAATACTACTTTCATGAGTTCGTTATCGGCCAACCAGACCTGAATTATCGTAGCGCAGCTCTCAATGTCGAGATGCGAAATATTTTGGCCTTTTGGCTGAATCGTGGTGTTGATGGTTTTCGTATCGATGCCCTTAATTTCTTGGTTGAAGACGAAAGGCTTTTGGATGAACCAGAACTGCCGATACTGATCTGCCTGCTGATGATCCAGACCGCCTCGATCACATTTATACACGGGATCAGGATGGGACGTATGCCGTTCTAAGGACATGGCGTCAAGTGTTAGATGATTACACGAATATAACTGGCAGTAGTACCAATATGCTTCTCTCAGAAGCTTACAGTCCGCTTCCTCTTACGATGAAATACTACGAGTACGGATCAGATGTACCATTCAACTTTATGTTTATGGCTGACTTAACCAACAATTCAAGCCCGGCTGACTTCAAGCGCATTACCGATGGGTGGCTAAACGCAATGACTGAAGGTTATTCGGCTAATTGGGTCAGTGGAAATCATGACCAGCATCGTGCGGCATCAAGATTTGGTAGTAAGCGAGCAGATCATCTCTCCATGCTTGCTGCTGTTCTTCCTGGAGTCGGAATTATCTACAATGGTGACGAAATTGGCATGGAAGACTTGTGGCTATCATACAATGACACGATTGATCCATGGGGATGCAATCTTGGACCTGACAGATATCACCTTAAGTCTAGAGATCCCGAAAGGACTCAGTATCAATGGGATGGTTCAGTCAGCGCTGGTTTCTCCACCAGCAACAAGACACGGCTTCCTGTGCATCCTAATTACAAGGAACTCAGCTCAGAAACTTAAAGCTGTATCACATTACTCGGTATTCAAGAAACTTGTTGCACTGAAGTCCATCATCAACACCGGCAGTTTGGAAATCACACTTGCGGGCGTTAATGTTCTAAGCGTTGTACGTCGGTTTCAAGAATCTCCAAGTAATCCCCCGGTAGTTCTTCTCATCAATTTTTCTGAATCAGATGTCACAGTGGATGCTGGGTCTTGGTTAAACATTCCCGAAAGGCTTAAAACCTACGTTTCGTCGTTTGATACGAATATAAGCCGTGGGGAAATCGTAGACACCACAACATTCATTTTGCCGGGAGATGCTGCTATTATCATTTACTAAAGAGGTTAAGTGTTAAGAGCTTTAAACTTAAACATAGCTGGCGAACATTAGTTTCTTTACAACTGTTCACAAAGCGCAAGAATTATGGGTTTTCTCATGTCGAGTATATTCTCATTTCGAGAGAAGAACGATCATTGCAGATGTACACAATAGAAAATATTTGTAAGGTAAAATAAGTAGTCTACTTATGAAAATGCTGTGTATAAACATTTAGATAGATAAAACATGTCTTACATTTTAACCTCTTTTCATGGGTCAAGTTGGAAGTTTGGATTTAACTTTGTTGTGACATTAATACTAATTCAGATTCAAGGACGAATTGTGAGATTCTACGGCAATTAAATGTTGTTTTCAATTCACAGAAATTAAATACCATGCAATGAAACCTCGAATCTCATGAGCTCTTTGACATTAGTTATTACATGTCATAATATGATAATACCATGACTTTCAGACTGTACAATACGCACATAATGAGTACAATACGTTAATACCTATTGTACTTGTAAGCCACAGCGATTTTCTATTGTTTTCGCACGAATTCACTCGACCCAAGACTTCCTAAATTGTGAATTCAGACACGCCTGGCAATTAAGTCCTCAAGCTGTTCCGCCAAGTGCAATGGAATTTAGATTAAGGAAATGAGGAGCAATGCGTACACACAGCGAGATATCGTGAAGCAGTATTAAATCGTGCCTCATCATCCGGGTTGATATTCCTTGGAATTGTCGATTCCTTATAAATGATTTTTCTTATGTCCTACGAATATTCTGTCTGTTCAGTGAGACCCAAGCGCACACGCATCGGGAAAACCGGGAGAATTGATGAAATGAAGAATGGAAAGGATTTCCTCGAGTTTCGATTTATTTACCATCCGCAATAGGAAGAGAGTACCCTCGGAAATAACGAGAATTTATGGGCCGCTCGGTTTGCCTCAAATCGGCAGTACCAAACACCAACAGGATAAATAAGAGGCAAGAAACGAAGAATAGCTTCCTATGTGACAACGAGAATTCGACCCTTGTGTGCCGCTCCACAGGGATATTCCAAGTTTTCCTAACAGCCATGAAACTGGCACTCGACTGAACTTTTTAGTCCTGGTAAGAGTCTTAATAACAGAGCGATGAAAAGTCTCGTGTAACTCGTAAAACTGATCGATTCCCGTCGGCGATAAGTTTTATAGTGGGGACTGCGAAATCGCGCAACTTTTATTCCCGTAAAATTTCGATTGAATAGTATATCGAACGACGCATATTATTCTAAAAAAGGATAAAGGACGCAAGTGTTGGTCAATGGCTCACTGCTGCACGAGGACTTTTCTGTGAATCACGTTCAACATATTGGTATTGGAGCATTTCAATAACTGTACCGTATGCCAGATATCACTGAAAAAGAGGAAATTTGCAGGGAATTCACGGAATGCAATTTTGGCAGGTAGTATAACGCTCGGATCGGCTCTTGCGCACCATGAGCAACTTTTATGCTCGGGCAATATCGCGCTTCGGACATATATAGCGTTTACAGATGTAAGAACCACTGGCGTGTTATGAATTCGGTACATATGTCAATACGCGCATCGAAAAACACGAAGTTTTGTAGGGTATCACAGCAAGTATGCCACGGTTGAACGTAAAAGAAATATTACCTGGGAGATACAAGTATAAAGGGAGCAATCTCGAAAGTTAGGGTCTTGACGAATCCACAAAAAAATATTCGTTGGGGAAAAAAACCTTCGGAAAAAAGAGAATAGTCAAATATTCGTAGAAAACTAACCTGACAATATATAACATACAAAGGAAAAAGAATATACAGGGAAAAAATAAAATAAAACTCTTTTACAGAGATTATCTTTATCATTCAGTATGATTTTTAATCTATGTTCTTTTTTCATTGGACTTTTCTTCGTTCGTTTATTTTTCGTTGGATATTTTTTTCTGGAACGATGGTTGTGATGGTTCTTTACCAAGAATATTTCTGGTGTATACCGGTCTTGATAACAGGAATAAGATGTTTGGTGTATACGACTATACTATACAATGCTAAAGCGTCGGAGCTTCCTCAAGTTGAAGAGTACGCAAGTACAATGAGGGCCGTACAACAAATCCACGCCTTCCCCTACGGGTAATAAGGTCTGACGATTATTTGGGATTTGGGAGAGATCATTTGCCGGCATCGTAGTTGGAATGCGTTTGGAGAGAGGCGCGAGCTCAACTTCCCGTGGTAATTGTAGCCACGGGAGTGGTTCGCGTTGATATAACTTGAGCGCGCGACTGTGTGCTCAGAAAACTCCCGAGAAAATTCAGCGACTCCGGCCGTCCGCTATCTCGTTGACTATCGTCAAGAGACGGCCACGAGTGAATTAAACAAAGTATTACAATGGCAGGCGACAAACTCGCATCTACATTGTTCGTAACGATGCTCCGAGATTATGTTGATTATGTTGAATTTATGCGGGCACGTGACGTTTTTTCTTTATACAAAAAGGATCACCATCAATAAAGATTTTCTAATCAACTCTATGGCACTCTGTCATGATAGAAGGTATTTAGCTGAGCAAAAAACATAGTCAGAGTATGTGACTGGAATTAAACTGATTTGTTTCCTCGGCGACGGGAGTACGAAAGTGGTGGTGCATTGTAGGGTAGGAAACCCGCTGTGTATGCGTCCGCCAGAGCCCGAACCAGAAGGACCGGCGACGATATTATTATCCTCACTTCCCCGCAAGCCTACATAGCCATTAGATTTGCGCACATGTGCGGAACGAATTATGGTATACCAGGGACATTGAATGAGTGACATTCAGGCAAGGGTGGATGGTTCGTATTGCATTGATGCGGGTTTCGCTCTACGCGTTCCTAGCACTTCGGTACAAGGGATAGAGATCCTCGCGGTTTTTGTACCCTCCTAGTTCCCTAGACAGCGATACCTTTCCATTAAACTACGCAGTAACAATAGGCTTTTAGCTCTACCAAATGCCAGGCCCTTCTCAACCTAATTCAAAAAAAATATATAATCGAATGTCTCCAAAAAGAGAGAAACCTGAAAAAACCCAAAAAAAAAAAAAACATCAGAAAACTCAATCATTTCGCAAACGCGACCCCTTATCACGACACAAAGAGTCGATATCGAAACCCGTGCGGTCACATGTGGAATAATGATTTATTAAGAGCAAAAGAGGGCAATGATAGAAAGCCGCGTTGCGAGTTGGCGACCGAGTCAATAAATTATTGGAAGTCGATGGGGATTCTTAGAAACGGTTCATATAACCTCGGTATATAATCGCTCGGCTGGCGTAGCTTTCGTCCGGTTGGTACACACGCACAATGGACGCGGCGCCCTCGCAATGGACTATCTATCAAACGATCGCGACGGACCGGAGAAATAAACGCGCCTTTCCTTTTTTCTAGTAAAAGGAAATTCATAAATGATACGACGTTGTATCGCCTTGTATACGGAAAGTGTGTAGAAAGTTGAAGGGCTGTCATGATATTGGGGGATGAATTTTCGCAAAGGGTCACAAATCCATAGGCGGATGTACAGTTCCATGTCGGTGGTGGTGCGTTCCACCCAATTACGGACGAATCGTGGTGCGCTAGAGAACGTGCCAGTCCTTGGCTGCTGTCCTCCCAGCGTGATACTTCCTGCGTAACCATTTGCGACCACTTAATTCGTACCGCGAGTAACCAACCGCATCCGATAATTATACCTGACCCTGCACCACCAGCATCTATACGTTACGACTACTGGTGGTTAGAATAGTGAAGGCCAGTAAACGCGAATACGAGTAGTACGGACGTAATTAGGGGTGATCGTTCCAGCCGCCATCATCGTCATATGGTGCCTCATCCCCTGTGTGCAACTATATCTCAGAAGCTCGACAGGTCTCCGCTTTGATCGCCGTCTAGCTACTAACGATTCACCAACATGAGAGTCTCTCAGTCGTTCCCTTCAATTCTAATAATGCGTAACCGCAAAATAGTCGAAAGGGCGCGTGTGACCGGATGGTTAGAGAATCGTTTCCGTGTATTTAAAGGAAGAGATCGCTTGGGCGTATGCGACGGAAGTCATTATCGAGGGATGACTGAGAGAAAACTCGAATAACAACGGAACGCGTATACATTATTATGCTATCCGATATGGATACACGCACGTTAGACAACCTCGGGATTGCTGGTGCGGTCATTACTGAAAACGAACATCCGTGTCTCGTTCGGTAATGCCGTAATAATTTTCACTAATGATGTCACCGCAGCGTTGCGAAATGAAATTGGAGAGACACATTGCTGCGTGTTTTCTCCGCTACGATTTTCACCGTTTAAAATATTCTGTCGCCGGAAATGATAATGGGAATGAATTTATTTTGAGCTCGGTTTTTCTGGCAGAAATCGTAGGAAACGATCGGTTTGGGATAATTGGAGCGCAAGACGCTGAGCTTTCTCGGTCAAAGAGAGTGTGTGAGACGAAACGTGATATGGGAACACCACGATCCTCAACTATTTCCGCCAAAGTGAGGCTGGGGAACTTCAACTTTATTGAAGATCAGCTTACGGAAGACCTCTCGCATAATCAACTAGTATAATGGTCATCCCGCCCGCTCCCCTGCCACCTTCTATACCGTATGTATATAAAGCGTTCTCATCGCTGGTGCAAGTCTCAAGTGAGCTTTTGATGTGGTACCTCAATGGGTATGCACACATGTCACTCCATTGCGCTTCTCTACTATCTGAACATCCTCTATCTCCGCTACTTCCACTGCCTCTATATGCCTATGGTGCTGTTGCTGTACGTTTCACCGGCGTACGTTCCTCCGCCAACCGAGTGTACAGCTTACCTCGCGTTTGAGCACTTTGATATTACCGCCCTCGGGTTTGTTAGGACGGGGCACATACCTACGTTTGATGTGGCTAACTAAATTTACCATAAATTTCAAGATCGTGTAAGCGGTCGCTTGGGCTTCTCTAGGTATATTCGTTGGATGACAACGTTACATCAGCGCCACGGATTCTCTATCTTTTCACACTGACCTAAGAATCTACGAGGTGAGTTCATGTGGAGACAAGTTTTGCGAGAGAAAAACGCCGAGTCAGTTATTGGATATTTATGGTCAGTAGTGGCGCGCTTAAAACGTGGTAGTGTGGAATATATTGTGAGGAAAGATCCACTGTAACAAAAATCTGCTTGCAAATGAAGGTTTCGGTACGGGTGTTTCTACTCGGACAATGTCTTTTAAATTTCAAGCAAGAATGTTTTGAAAATGCTAACTTGGGACACATGAAAATAATTTGAATGTTAGTAAAATAGCAGTAACTTTGTACTTGAAATGTGATGTTCAAACCTCAAATATTTCTGTTTATTGTACATAAAATTAATGTACGTTATAGATTTTTCGTTGCAACGCGGTATCTTAAAATTCAATTCAAATCGAAAATGGACTTGAAAACAATTTAAAAAATAGATCTATAACTAGGAGAATTCTCTTTTCAGACCCATTATGTGATTAGAAATTGTTGAGCATTGGTTTTGGTCAGTAAGGTAGGATTGGTATACGTTGTTAGGTATTTAGATAGGCTAAGAACTACGCTATCGATGACAGTCATTTCGGATATCGAAATAGCATAAGAGTTATTCAGTTATTATTAATTCAACCATACGTATCATTTACATATTGTAATGTCCAATTGATTGTAATCAGAACTCGAAGTCCGTTCGGCCATATTTTCAGGTGAACATTAATACATAACGCACTGTACTGATAATCGTTAGTTAGCCGGTTCAAGACCTGCTGCACCGTTTTTTTAAATTCTTTCAAATGCCAACATCAATTTCACATATAAACTTTATGAAACCTGCGCCTATCAACAGATATTAATTTTTCTTACTATAGTTGCCATGCGCAAACATTTTCAACCATTAAAATTTCTAATTACTTTATTTCTGTAATACTTAAGTTCCGTGCGGACATTTAAAAAAATTGTCAAGTTATTTATGACTGTACTTGAGAAGATTTGTGAACTTTAATGTCATATCGTATTTCTAAAACACTTAAACGTGAATTCACAAAGGGTTCTTATTTTTCCAATGCAAGTGTTCAAATTGTTAATCATATGTTTAGAAATTGCAGATATTTTGCTATTTTTATTTATCACCAAACATAAGCTATAACGAATACGTGAATGTAGAAAACTTTATTATTAGATTTTAGTTTATTGCAACAATTTCCAAGTACATGTAATTCACTTAAGTAATTACTTGACAAGATTTGAAATTTTCGCGATAGATATTGCTTAAGTTTACAGGTACATACACTTTCAAAAATATTTAAGGTAATTACTACACAGTGCGGGGAGCGCTTTAACAGAAACGTCTATAGAAAATTTACTACACGTGTATAACGCAAAATTGATGTACTACCCTTAATTCGTTACAGAAGTCGTATTAGTTGTTGCACAGTATATTGAAATTGATGTAGTCTCTTAAATTCGTTAATAAGGTCGTGCTTATGATACAAGTTTACCCTATTATTACGACATGCACATTGAATTTTCATTTTCATTCGTATTTTAAATTGAATTTCTTACGCTGGCTCAGAAATAATGTAATAATTCAATTACTATACGGTTTATGAATTTTCCAAATATTTTTTACAGTGTACATTAATTCAGCCAAAGAAATGGAAAAATACAGCATCCAGTACTTGAATCACAGTTTTAAGTACAAAGTATATACATTTCATATGCCGAAGTTAATTAAATTTCAAGTCGGTTTTTACAGTGTCTATCTTAATTTACGAAAATATTCTATGTTCAAACTATTTTTGCCTCAGTGTTCGTAAAGAAAATGAAAGAAAACCGTATTAATTGACTTCATTCAGTAATTACTATTAATTCAATTAAATAATTCTACAATTAAATGATTGGAGGAAGTCGTAATACAGTTGTGCATACTTGTGCCACGAGCAAAGTTGTATTGGGCAAAAAGGATTAATTCTTTCTCTATGTTTGATGCGCCTTGGGAAAATTTCTAAAAAATTTTAGTCCGCAATTTTTTCCATCTTTCCACACTGATCTAAAAATCTACGAGGTGAGTTAATGTTAAGCAAAGTTCTGTGAGAGAAGAACATAGTGTCAATCATCGTATATTTCTGGGCGGTGGTTGCGGGGAAAAAAGTGCCAGTCGAGGATATATAGATGCCTCAGTAGGGAGAAAAGAGCTAGAGATTTATTCAAATTTAAAAAAATATGTGAGTAGAGATAACGAGACGAAGAGTGGTTGAAACCCGGAATAAATTTGTTATTAAGGTATTTTTCATATGAAGCTGCAAAGTGTTTTGGATGGGATCAATCAACGTCGAGGATGTCATAACTAACAAATTTAAAAAAACCGGACACTGAACTGAGAACCTACGAGATGAGTTTATATGGAGAGAAGTTTTTCGAAAGAAAAACAAAGAGCCAAGTCAATCATCGGATATTTCTGGGCGGCGTTTGCGAGGAAAAAACGTGCCAGTCTGGGATATTGATGTGTCAGTAGAGAGAAAGAGACAAAGAGTTGAAACGCCTATGAGAGAAAAGCTCTTTGCTCCGGTAACTCTGGAACATATTACAAGTTGCCGAGGGAATCGCACTGCCGGGGGGAGGTATACTCGAGTTTCAATATTTCCGCTCGTGTCCCGAGATGAGACAGGAGCTCAGACTTTTCTCCGTGAGCTCGCGGTCGCGATAGAGAATCCACTCGGCGAACTAGCCAGAGGCGAACTTGGATTGGAATCGCTGTTCAAGCCCACGTAGCGTCGAGACTACACGGTATATACGTAATAACGCCGCTTTCACACCTCTTTCCGCTTGTGCCGAGAGATTTCGAGCTTGACTCACACACACCCTCATCTCGACAGCGTCATCGCCGCCGACAATCTGCCAAACCGTCGCGCGATACTTTGAGGGGAGTTTCGAAACAGTGGGACGCTCACCGGCGCGTAACAATCAAAATCGTTCCGCGAATACGCGTTAACTGCGAACGAAGGTAATTCGGGACAATACACTCGGCGAGACACGTCATTCTTGCGCTCGTTTTTTGTAGCTATTTTTTTCTGCTTTTGCAAGTGCCAGACACGATGTATATTGCAGTACTGTCGCTGATTCTAAACACTGTCGAAATAGTTTGGATTCAATCGGTATTTCGGTGGTGCACTATGCGGTAAATTAAAAATTCATGTTTCTTATTCCATATACTTGGGATATATAGTAAAGTCGCGTTGGTATGATGCGTTTTATTCGCGATGGACGTATGAATATTCATGCAGAAGTGACTCTAGGACCGTACGTTTCGAAGCTGCTCATCATTTCTCGTGAGTACGTTCTCATCTACGCTCGAAAGGATTTAACTTCCGCAACAAACTATATTTCCCTCAGGACGAATCAGTTTAATGTGAATGGAATGGCTCTCGTAGGCTGTATGTGTGTATGGATATTAAGCCAGCAAAAATATTTTAACGATATGAAATTTGGAGCATACTGCTTATCATTTTTTACGTGCTTAACATAAGCCAAACAATAACTGCAATGTAATTGTGATGTAGTTGATTCACAAACAATTGTGGTTTTTTTTTACGGATCATAAAAATCATAACAACTACGCATTAGTCTGTACTTCGGTTTATCGAAATCCGGAGACGTTTTGGGTTGTTCCTGATGCTCTTTATACTGAAGCTGAATCGCTTTGCAGATTTTTTCAGGGTAAATGGTCATGGAGTATCATTATTTATTTTTTTCCAATAAGGCAAAAGTCTGTCATTTTTCGTCGTACCAAAAATATTCATATAAATTGTTCACTTCCAACACTATCGCTGAACAGGAAAATGTCACAGAATTTGTCATGAGCTACGCATACCAACCTCATGCCTCATCAATTAAATTTCAAGAGATATTCCAGTACGTATTTTTACGTCGCTCGTATGGTTGAGTAATAGTTGTTCGTGGAAGCAGTGGACACACGGAGGGCGAGAGTCACGGTTCACATGGTCGCAGTGGTCACCGGTGACTAATGGCCAGCGGAGGTGACGTTGTAGTCAAAGTAATACCGTATGTTAAACTTAAATTGCGTTCCGCGAGTTTCGTTGTAGTCCATTTTCTTTAACATTGTGTATCTGCCATATTGGAATAGTAGTTGACTGGATTATATTTTATGCAGCGAAAGGCTTTCCTCTTTCGGAATATACTCGCGACGTAAAAAGCATGTAATAATAAGAAATCGGATATTCCTGCGTGTCGTAAGCGCTTCCATTCCGGAATGTTCATGTAATTCGTTTTATATTATAGAGCGATTTCCGAGATTCCAAGAAGACTTCGAATACTCGACATGTACAACGAGAATGCCAGGAGATTGTATATCACTGTTTGCAGTAATTTGAGGGTGACAGTAAAGCCGATGTCGACGACGAAATGACAAATGCGAACGCCGCGAGGAACTCGATACGAGAAATCCGAGTCCAGGGCCCTCAATGCTTAAAAAAAGGCCATTGTCAAGGGTATCCAGGGAAATAGCCCTGGGTCGAGAAGTACAAATCCTTCGATTACAAGCGCGGTCTCATGTGTCACTGCGCTAGTAATACAGGCTTTAGGTTTTTCCTTGAGTGGCCTATAATCACGGTCGGAAGAGCCAGAAAACGATTTCTTTGACATGCTAGTAAAACCCCGGCGCGCATTGTCCTTTGACATGAGTGCCTCAGGGTCTTCTTCGTTGACAAAAGTGTTCTGAATACCTGCGCGACCCGGCAATGACAAAAACACTGGGGACTTTTTTCAACCGCTTGAGTTCCATAATCAGCGTATAAAGCCCGGATCCGACTGTCACGTCTGTCTTCAGCAACTCTGAAATTATACCGTAATGTATTAGAGTTCCGGTACACGGCGATAGTAATCATGGTATTAACTATCATAATCATAATATAAGCGTACGATGGCTCATGCTACGGTCGTGCTCGCCAGGGACAGCTGCTAGAACTGGACAGTGTTCGCAATACGAGGATGAGAACGTTTTACTACAACTTGGGAATCAGTCGGGGCAACTTGGTGTAGAACGCGTTGCAGTGTTGGTAGCTGCGACGAGGAGAACGGGCGACGTGAGTTTCCCAGGAGTGATGACGCAGTTTGGGACACTCGACGTCGAGAGGAACGTGGCTGTGGCGCGTACGAGAGAGCATCAGCAGTCGCAGAGACCAGGCAGCTTGGTGGTTGAACCCGTTCGGCTAGAGCGCACATTATAGTATGTAGCGTAGGGTACATGTGGAGCACAGGTATGACCGTAGTGTCCTCGTACTACTGAACGGTTAGCACAGTGCTTGACCACCCAAGGCATGGCCAGTCACTGATTGCTGGCATAATGTCATTCTCTCCAACAGGTCACCCAGTCGATGCATTGTACGGTGGCCAACGTTCGTACCACATGTTCGTCAAACTGTCCGGGTCAAAACGTCCAAATTCCCGGGCTAGCGAAAGGCAACAATTCTCCGTCGAGCGGGCGTTTGTGCGGTGGAAGGTGGATACGCTGGCGGAAGGGTCCATCCCCGAAGCCCAGTAATTACAAGATCGTGAAATTCGCGTGACTGGACGTTTATTGAGCACACACGCGAAACTGCCTCTCCCTCGCCGACTGCGGGAACCCGTCAGTTGGCTCACGACAGTTCTGACTGCGAACCGAAACGCAATTATAAGTAGTCCCCAGCGAATATTTTTGCACGCAACAGGATTTCTCGAATGTGCTTGATCTTGTCCAATTTTGGGAGATCTTTTTAGGCCCGACGGATGGGGAACTGTAGCACCTAACCAAAAAACACTTTATTTTGGGCATAGATCTTCGATTAATACGGTGCAAAAACCCAATAAACACGTTATGTCAGCTTTTTTTTTTTGGACGATAACGAATAAGCAGGGCGTCGGACAAGCGAAGACCGCGCGTGGTGAGGTCGCCCAGAGCTGTAATCGTTAGTCGATTAATCTGGTATCAACATCAACTTTTTGCTTGCTGCCTTTCCCCATTTCTTACTCCCTACAGAATCGTGATACTTGGCTGTAGCTCGTCAACTCACGTAGAAGTTATTTTGTTAGATAGTTAGGCTAGATATTTGAAGAAGCTCTGGTTTAACGAGTAACAAGAAAGTTTAGTAGGGAAAGACCAAATCATATAACAGTTTTTTTAACACAACCATTTAGCAAGCTACATAACGAGAAAGAGAATCAAGTTCGATAACAATTCTTTTTCTTCATAAACGAAACATACGTGTGTTCGAAAAAATAAGAAATCATCATTTAGGTTTTATCTTTATGAAGCCACCGGGGATTTCAGATTCGATAAACCAATATGAAGGGTTGTAGCGAATGGAAATGCTTTTTCTTTCTTATCGCAAATAATTCACGTTACCACTACTTTTGCCTCAGTGTTCATAAACACAATTTAAGGTAATATCATCAATCAACGTCGTTTAGTAATTACCAAGAAATGGGCTATTCGTGGAGCTTTCAGTGAGGTAAAATCTTTGGCTCAGGATTTCTGTTGAGCCAACCAGATAATTCCGCAATCGAATAATTGGGGTGAGTCGTGATCTGTTATGCATGCTAGTGGGGCGAGCAAAAGTGAGTCGGATGAAAAGTATTCATTTCTTGGATTCAAGACAGTAATTGGCCGTTTCTATAGTGAATCCTATTCGAAAGCGGACAAAAGGGTATGCCAATAACTCTTTTTATCAACTAGTGGACCTGCCAATCAGTATCTTGGCTATCCTGGATGCGTGGAGAATGCGTGGCCGAGGGGTTGCTGCTGCTGCAATGAGATCGATCGATTCAACGCGTATAACTAGCCAGTGGAAGAGTTCCGAGCGGGGATTTATGCGAAGCGAAGCGAGACATGTGTCTGTCAAATCCTCGTGATGGGGAGAAACGTTACCGCTACGACGAGCATTTTTACCGCTTGTACTGGCATCTACCACTCCGTTCTTCATCCCTGCATGACGAGACGTTTTGAATGACGTGCCTATCCTACAACGAAGAGGGCATGTCATTTACGCAAATCAAGCTTCTTTTAGTATGATCACCCGAAGGTAACGCAAAATACCACAGGAAAATACAGAATAATCGAGGGCGGCATCTAGATGGAGATGTTAGTGTCGGAAAACATTATTAAATTCGTTGTTGCATGAACTGCGTAATTAGATATTTTTTTAAACAGCTTATTAGGAAAGCCACGCCTTCATCAGAATCGAGATTAAAATTTCATGGATATACTGAATTAATAGTTACAGGGAGCGAGAAAAATATTTTTGTAACACGTTCATCGACAGTAGCGGCTGTCGTAGTAGTTTTGCAGAGCGGTAGTGGGAAGACAGATTCGTACATGCGCCGTCGTCATTTTACTCACTTTCGTCTCTAGGGCGAAATTTCGTTCACTTTCGTTCTTTACTGTCGAGACGAAAGCGGTCATACCAACGCGCTGAACAGTTTCCGTCGTGAGCCTATGTTCAGAATAGTCCTCAACGGACGTCTGCAATGCGTGTTTTTTTATCGTGCATTAAAGTCAAATGCAGTTTATGAACAGTTAAAACTATCTTATATTTTCAAACCGAATGGACCCCAAGAACCAGAAGATCTGCCAAACCTAACGAATCTGACGAACCTGAATCACGCGAAAGTTCATCAGGTAAGTGAATTCTGCGGTCGAGAATGTTCGTAAGGTGTGTTTTTGAGGTGACAATATATAAGCTTTATTCATCTTTGACTATGGCGGAGTATGTTTATATTGAATAGATGTTATGATGCTTCGGCGATGCCAGCCTTAAATTTTTTTATTTTGATGGAAGTTTGGCAAATCGTAACTCGGGTCTGAGTCGAACGATGCCGAAGATTCCGTTGTTATCGATCTTCCTGTATAGGAAAATCAAACATTTGGAATCTATGTATTTTTATCCCTTCAAATTGCTTTATCAAATCGTAAACTGATAAAGCAATCTTAACGGACGATATTTTAACAATTCGATCCCAGGCTGTGGCAATATTTTTTCACGATTAACAATTAATTGTTAAAATATCAAATATCGATATGAGTCAACTTATCTTTGTTATTCACTGTGGTAACAGTTGTTATAGCGGTTGAAAAATGTGCTTACTCTGTACTTCACACTGTCTAGTTTTTAAGTTCTAGCTATATTTCTCGGTCTTTAGGGGATATTTCCCAGGACTCAATAAATCTCTATTCTGTTCTATTCTTTTCTAAAAATCAGATTTCTGTCTTCCGGGGGGGGGGGGGGGGGGGGGCAGCGCCTCCCAACCTCCCACCGGGGCTGAAGCGAATTGGGTCCGAAAGTGAACCTCGGACCCCACCACGAACTCCACCCCTATACCCCGTGTACTAGTTACAAAAAGTATCGTGTGCCACGCGGCTCACAAGTTGGCGATTCCGACTCATATAATTGGAGTCCTCGGTTCGTTTGGGTACCAAACTTCGCACTCGTCGGTATCGCCAACTTCCGACCCTTGTCACGCAATATACTATTCTAGATAGAAGAAAATGCGTAGTTGACCGACAGTATCTTATACGATTTCATCTCACATAGTGTGACAAGGGGGTTTTCCGCGCTGCAGTGAAGTTAAGTAACTTCAACTGTGCTATCATGTACGACGTATGCAAAATAAAATAAATATTTCAATAGTGAAGTAATATCGACTGTCAGATTATAGTGGAATTAAATGTTTGGCATGATCTAAATTGCAAACTGGAAATCGTTACTCATTTCCATCTGTCTATCAATCTGTCCGTTTGTGGTCACATGTGTCTGCAAACAGAATAACTTTTGGAAGAGCCAGTGGAATGCAGCAAAAAATGATATGCACATTTTATGTGGAAAATTAAGTTCTTGTATTGAAATTCAATCCGAAGCCGCTACTCATTGTAATAGTACAGTGTAATTGTTGATCCCACAAATTAAATTTTCGGAAGGATATATTATTATATAGTAAATGAATAAATTGAAATTTTCTACGTATGATTTAACCTTTAATAATCACAAATATTTTTTTCACTCGTAGTCGAAATTTTCCATAACTTCAGTTTGAGCTGCATGGATATGTAAAGAAGATTTGAATGGTTTCAGAAAAGAAGAAATTCCTTTTCATGTAATTCGTAATTCCAATAACAATAAACGAATTGAATTATGTCAATAAAATCATATGTCGAATCAATATAATTTAGTATATGGCGAATAAATATACATAAGGTTTCTTCACAATATTCTTACGTATTGCATGGAATCAAAAAAATTCGTCTAACCGTTCACACCATCAACGACATTGCCAACATGTTAAATAACCTTTTTACTATGTTTGAAAACTACTACAAAAGTTCCAATTAATTTTCCTTCCCATTTCATTCGATTTGTGATCTTTTCAATTTTGTCCACGATATACCTACGTCATAATTGTGGTTTCGCCATAGACAAAGTTGTCGATGAAACACTAAAGAACTCGAATATTCGACGTTAAGTACAAAGCTCTCACCATCAATAAAACTCCACTCACCGGATGTGATTCATAGGTGTGCATGCAAGTTGTACCGGGCATTTTGTGAACGCAGCTTAGTTACACACATGGATATTAGCGCAAAAGGGTGATCTAAACGTGATGCAGCAGCAGGGATATAGTGGACGCACGTATTATGTACCTAATTGTAGTTTATTGGTGAACACGTTCATTAATATACTATTTGCAAGCGACGACACGAGAAACGTTAACCACGAACAGTATCTATGGTGTGAACGCGTTTTCCTCGATACCATGTAATCAAACGACATTTGCTTTCGAAACTGTCGAGCTGCAATTAATTAATTTCCGGACAGTCGAAAATCAACCTTCATTAAATATTCGTCGTTAATGAATTTATTGCTTTTGGCGTTTCAGTCAGTTTGGTGATACACGAAGCTGTCGTGGAAACAACATGAATTGCGTGGGATTAGCTTGCGGCGAATCCATGGTCGAGGATGTCGGAATATATTCGAAACTTTCCCATGGGCCCATCGCCTCGAGTTTATATTCCTCTTCCTTCTCAAAATAAGCATGTTCTGTGTCACGCGCACGTGTTCCGAAACGTTGCTCTCTTGGAGAATACCAATTTTATATGCCTCAGTCTGATTTATGTAGGCTAAGATATTCATGGGTCGGTAAGAGCTTCTCACCCGGAAGCGCCAGCGGAAGGATGCGCAAAGGACCGAGAGTCATTTCTGCCGCTCGCCTGCAATATTCTAGAGCAGCCGCTTGCGACTTTGCGCATATACTTCATATCCTTCGCTCGCGTAATTTCTATCAATAAGAAAGAAGAGCTCACCAGCGAGAAACACAAATAGGCTTTGTACTACAAGATTCTTGGAGAGTAGCTTTGGATTTCGCTCAGAGGGTACTAAATTAAGCGCGGAATACCTTCTTCTCTTGCTGCTATGCTTGTACAAAAGACGTATAGGTTCAGCTAAAAGACCCGCCGCTGCGCACCCTTTTGTACCGTACATGCAACGTAAATATTGTGTACACAACGCGAATATAGTCATTCCCAAACCCTCCACTTGAAAGTTACGTGACGTGAATTGTTGATGCCCCCGTCGTGTCTGCGAACGTAAATGTCCCTTCTGCTTATGTATCAGCGTCTCCATTATTCAACTGAAAGCTGAAAGCAAAGTGTCGCAACGTTGAAATAACAAATTAGTGATCAGTTAAACGGAAAATCCAATATATTTTATTTATTTATGTGTTCTATTTATGCATTCAATGGTAGAGTCCTAACAAACTTTAGTGAGAAGTTGTGAAAAATCGTTACACCCACTCTTCGTCCTGTAAGGTTTTATTTATTAGAACCAGAAAGCGTTTATCCTTCTTGTCTCTATACTTTTTCTGTTATCTAAGAAACTATTTCCCGTATCACATACTGAGTGTGTAGAAACATATAACATTACTGTTACCATTATTAGATATAAGATTGTAGTGCGAATACATTTGCCAAGGGTTGTAAATTGCATAAGAAGATTTTCGCCTTCTTGTCTAACCTGTGAATCATGATGAAAATTTGATCTCCGCCGAGGGAACCAAATTTCAAATTTCCAGTCTATCTGTTGGGGTATATGATACTTCAACATTATATCTTTTGCTTATCTCGAATTTAAAAAAAGATGTATCGTTTAGATTTGACTCGACGAATATTTCTTAATATTCGAACTGTCGATGTATGGAAGGATATTCGAATGGGTAATTTCCTCCTTTGAGAATGATTTCACGATAGGGGTGAGCATATTCCGAAGTAAGCGAGGATGTTCGATAAGCAAATGCTTGCGAACCTCGTTAAGAGCTTTTCTACGAGGGCACTATCTCGGTCCTTGTATCTCATCTTTAGCTCCTGAAACTCTCCATAAGCTCCTGACTCTCATCTTATTCCAGCGTTTCAGACGCATGAACACAAAAGGAATTTGCGAGAGGAGAGTGCGCTATGGCGCAGATCCTCTGCGTTGACCTAAAGTGACGGTAGATTCTTATTGTGAGCGAACCTATACCACCAGAAAGACCGCTACACTGCACCAGAGAATATCCACACTTAAAGTCGAGACACAAAGGGGCAAAAAGGATCCGGACGAGGTACTACAGTGGCGCCTTGTATACGCTCCTCTCCCCGAACTCTCAAAAGGGGGATGATTACTTTTGTCTTCGAAATGTATTTGTTTGGGCCACGTCCCTCTGGACCGCTCAAGAGAGAGCGAGTGAGAAGTTCCAAAATCAGAGGCAGAACACTAGAATCAATCGGTATATAGTATTTGTACAAGAGCGCTTCTCGACGAGAATATAGATTCAAGGGACACTACACTAAGATGTTTTTGATCACTATTCCCATAGGAGAGTACTTCGAGTATTTTGCTGTATTAATTTACTTTCCAAAAAATCCGACAAGATAGTGAAAAGTAAGGGGGGCGTTAGCAATGAATGAGGTGGTGTGCGACAGTAGCGTTCACCGCGTAAGCGAATAGAAAGAAGATAGATATATGTTCGCTTCCGCGTATTAAAACAATTTCATGATGAGAGAGAAACGAGAGAGTTGTGTTTGAAATTGTACACGAGTCGACAGAAATTTTTTTTCTGGACCACTGATTCATTCAATTTAGACGTCTCATAATGAAATCATACGAATTGGAATTCGGAATTTCCTCATGTATAAACCCATAAAGATGACTCCAGTCGATACAGACAGATCTTCCATGCATGGTTATTATTAATATTTATTATATATTAACTTTGAACTATTGAAAAAAATTCATTAAATCCCATAATAAAAAGTTCATGGATGATAATGCGAAATTCATTGTTAGCAGTTAAAACATACTCTGATTCGTCCGTGCTGTCGTCAGACACACTGAGACCAGGACCAAGTTCATGCATTGAATTTGTTTATGTCAGATGTCAAAACTGACTTAAAGAGACTCGGGCGCCTAAGCGTCCGTGTCGGCTAACCCTAGTGGTGTTAAAACTTGCGAGATTTGAAGAGACTTCAATCTAATAAATAGATTTCCGCTGAAAAAGGAATAATACTGATAGAACGTTTGAAAGTAAGTTGAATTGTTTAACAAAAATTGTGCATGCTTCAGCGTCTGATTTTCAATAAACATATATAACTCTCAGCGAACGAAAACAAAAGTAGTTTCAACACAAATATTTTGAAGGTCTTCCTCCATTTTATTTCTCGAGTCGTAAAAATAGTCCGAAGTTTCGGAAAAAAAATCACGTTCAGCACTTTGCACGGTTTCTATTTCCGATTGAAGAAAGATAAATAAATGCTCAGGGTGATTTTACCCTTTGGCTGAGATTTTCACAGCAGGGAGGAAAGTCAGTGAGAGTCTGTGCCGCGCGGAACGACCACGTACACAGGCGCACAGTAGTCCCGGAGTTTCGGAGCCAGATTTGCTGCCTTCTGCGCGCACACATCTGGGCTCCACATTACAAATGTAACTGTTGAGTACACAGTTAATATTTAACTACTCGCTTTGCTTCGCAACCTCGTCTTGGCTCTCCAAACATCCGAAATCCGAGATGACGATTGAAACGGACTACTCCCTTAAGCGGAGCCTCGTGATTCAGTCGCGGCGCATGCATAAGCGAAGTACATTCCTGATTACCGCAGACGAACGACAACATTTCTCAACGAAAAGCGCAAAGGACTTTAAATTACCATGGAATGAACAAATATACGATTTATACACTGACTTCGAGTCGAATAGTGCGCTTTCTCGAGCAGTCATCTAAAATGCTTTTTCAACAGGGCCCCGTATACGATTTCTACTTGCGCATGCGTGAATCGTAGTGAAACTTTGAAAATTAAGGGGCACCTCGAACTCCGCTACATCCAAAGACCTGCGAACTAAGCGATCTACTGTCGGGTTTCTATTGAACGGCTGCCGCGCGGAATAATTGGAGGTTCACGCTTTCGACGAACTATCGCGAGGAAATTACATTCCAAAGTTCTAAAGTATCGCGAAGCGTCAGCATAGAGACTGCTACACTCGAGCGATCTCGGACGGAGGGTCTTTTCAGGGTGAGTCACGCCTCCATTTCGGAACACGTGGTGGCTCACTCGATGAGCTGTTAAAGACAAAAATTAAATCATGACGTTGGTGTATCGATCATCCGAAATATTTTCTCACCCTTCGCAATTTCGAATCACCCGTGGAAAGAGTAGTACGAGGGCTGTAAAAGCTCGTTCGCTCCACGCGCTACGTTATTTGGCTTTCTCGGATCGCAACGATCTTCTTCTACGTCCTCCCTCATACCGTTAGCTGTTTCTATTCTGTGCTACACTTGCTTTCGATGTTACAAGTCGTTTTATGTGTTTTCTCCCCGCAGAATTGCTCTTTCCCTTGCGCACATTCGCATACGTTTATTCGTACAAAGAATGCACAGCCGTTGATACCCATGGGCGTACATAGCAAAAGATCAAAGGCGTACGCGAGCATCACGCTCCGCTGTACCTATTCTTGACTACCTATGTGTGGCATGCTTTGGCTTTAGCTTTAGTTGATACAGAGAGGCTTTCTCCCCCGTTCATCGATGCGCTCTCGTGGTTCGAACGGCAGACAGATGGACGAACAAGCGCTCGCGATACATACCCACCGTTTATTGCAGTTGCAGACAGCGCAGCATGAATAAACTCATAGTCTCTGCTCTCTCGCCGTGCGGATATTTTACTGTTATCAATTGAAGATCCATTGTCTTTTTTTTTGTGCATTCCAGTCACTTTGACCGAATTCGAACGGGGCTGAACGTTATAAATATCAATGTTCTAAATAAATAAAACGATTCCGTCACATCTTATTTTCGTGGAATTTAATTGCATAATTATATCTGTTAAAGGATTGTTTCTTTTTACAGTTGGTATTTATTTCGTAATATATTTTAATTGGAAATGTGAAACATTTGTGGAACTAATGTATTAGAAATATTCTGTATTGATCATCCCGGTAGCGTGTTTGATTTTTGAAAGAGAAGGTTTGGTGATTTTTCCAATGAAGGCTCTTGTTAAACAATTTTCATGAACATTTTATCCTTTATATAATTAGAAAAGTTATAATTGTGCATTGAAATTGCCGAGAATGAGAAATTAAAATACGTACCTATGTATTTCAACTACCTACATTATTTGAATATCGGGCGATATTAAGCCAGCAGCTTTAATTAAGTTTATCACGTGCACTTTTTAATAAAATGTGTAATGAACGAACGTTAATCAAGGAGCATTTCCAACAAAAAAAAAAAAAAAATGTGCTTTGAATTGAAATGAAAAATCTGTTCCTAACGGAATTCCACTCTTTGTTAAATAACCCCAGAATCGGAAGAGAGTTTTTTTCTCTATAAAAAAAAATAGCTTATCCACTAATGTAGCAATATGCTCCATTGGCGATTGAAGAGTTAACTTTCTGAAACGTTGCGTATGAGAACGCAACGCGGGCGAATAACCAGGAAATTTAAAGTAGCTACAAAATTGCAGGCTTGTATATTTCTGATAAAAATTTAGAAGTAACTGACCGAAAATGCGCATGCTTGCGCGACTTATAGGTACATGTACGTGTGTGCAATTGAACGCGCTGGAAGCAGAAGCACCAGGGAAAGCGGCAGAGAAGCGTGTGAAAATGTACGAGAGCACGACAATGTACCTAGCCTCGGGCGCATACTCGTATAATGTAATGTGTGGCCGAGAGTTCACACCCCGAAAACCATTCCAATAAATGGAGTGCGAGTGTAATAGGCGGACTGCCACGGACTGTCTAGCGAGTAATGCGATCCGAAATGCGCAAGTCGCGAGCAGCACACACTGCACACACGGTGTACGCTCCGGCACCGGTCTGTTCGGTCGAAATAAATTTTAACACGGCTTTTACGAGTTCATAGATTTTCACCCTCGGCATTTTAATTTTTTTTTCCACCCCACGACACAGAAATTTGCTCGCAACCCTCGTCCAACTATTCGTATCGAGTATTTTCCAATGACTGATTAAATTGTGGATAAACACTGAGAATTTCCTCGCTTTAATTTTGGGAACAGGTTGGAGTGAATAGTTTTACTCGCTGTAGCGAATAGGTACGAATTTTCGAGTGCCGTCAGCAAGGGGAGAAAGATGACAATGGATACCATAAATATTGCCAACTATTTGAAGAAATAAACCCTTTTTACAGTGTAATGTTTTTATTTCTCAAATGGACGAAATATATCATGCAGAGTTGTAACTATTTTATCGCTGTGAGGCTTATAATATTGATTTACTCATTCTATGAATCATTTTGCATTGATTAACAAAAAAAAATTCTACCATATTGGTATGAAGATGTATAAATATTTGATCAGGGAAAAAATAATTAAATTATTGATATATCTGGAAACGACGTACAAAGTAAATAGATGAAAATACAATGGCCCGTCACTTCTCGCAATCATAAAGGCTCTGGAATATTTTAAATAAATTTTTATGCAGCTAACTTTTTTATGTACGATAATAAACAAGTTATATTTTTACTAACATAACAAAATACAAATTATTCGCATTATTCATTATAAAATCAAAGGATACTGTACAAATAGCTTATGTATGGGGAGTTCGATGATAATGATAATTTGCATAGTGGTAAATATGTTTTGTAAGAATAACGATGTGTTAAAGTTATTACTAATTAATTTAGTAGAGACAATTTTTTTTTGTGCAGGCTATGATTGTCCGGTCATTTTTTGAGCGATAAAATTTAAGGCATGAGGGGTGACTGCAACACTGTTGCAACTTTGGTAAGAGATTAAACCGTAACGGTTTCTTCGACGCTTGGTGCTCTAAAGCACATCAATATCGCTGGTGGCTGCTCGGTACTCCATGGGTGGACGGCTAGGGCGGCAGGCGGAAAAGTATTCAGAATGCCCTTCAAGAATTTTAATGCCCCACGGAGAAAGAATTTATTGCGACATAGAATGTGCAGTAATGGCGGAACTACGTATAAAAGTCGAGAAAAGGGTGCGCATTGTCGCCGTCTAATGGCCTGCCTCGGGCGTCGTCGTGCACACTCCTGGCGACGTCGGCTACACACTAACGTACAGATATACGCCTCGTACCTCGGGGATAGTCTACCCTCTCCGCTGAGCCGCCGCAGTCTCCCACGGGCCCGTCAGCCACCCGCTACAAGCATCAAATAGGATACTTGTACTTGAACAGGTACCTGTTCAGTTTTCCCATTTTACGTCCAGCCGCCATGTTGCAGACTGTTCTATTTTTTTTCAAACCTACAAGTATGGCAATCTCGAGACTTTGCCTCTTTACGCTGATCTCGCTCCGGAAACTTATTAAAAACCTGATAGCAACCAACGGAGAAAACATTATTAAATTCTTAGAAATGCACGGCTCAGAAAGACAAAAAAAAATTGAATGGATTGTGTCATTTTTTTTTTTTAATAATTCTATAAAAATTGGAAAATTCCAGACTGGAAAAATTGCTTGATTAATAAACAAATTGAGTAAAATAAATATTGTAGAATTATATAGTAACCACTCACACTATGATATTCGAATACATACATTTTATTTTTTACCAATTAGGTTATAAATTTTTAAGTGATTGAATACTCTGTCATATGCGCTATGAAGTGAATTGCAGAATTAGTATCAATAGTGGCCATCTTGCAATATATCAATATATAAATATTTTTTTGAAACTCAGAATCACAATGTATCAATCAAGATATTTCATAAATGCAATTATATATCTTTCCAGTGCAGAATAGTCGAGGTGAATTGTTCAAAATTACGAACTTGTGTTGCAAGTTGCATTGGCGCTATAAAACTTAGGGCATTTTAAGCTATGGATACTATCGGTACATTCAACGTGTATTCCGAACTAGCCGCTACTATGTGAGGTAACGGTTATATACTTTTTTTTTGGTATTTATTTGAGCTCGCAAAAGCTGAACCGCGATGTTTTCCGCGGTTGCGATCGAAATTTGGCTCGTTTCCAGGAGTAAGCGCTTCCGGTGTATAAAAGCTGGCAACTTGTAAATGGATCAAATAGGATTCCTTGGATTCGCAAGCGTGCAGACTCATCGACAAGTCATTCATACACTTCCAATGTGTATCTCAGGTCTCGAATAAAAAAAGTCGCGTAAGAAGATAAGCTTTGTATCCTTAAGACCCGCTAAGTCTTTCATGACAGTTATAACTTTCACTCCAATATTAAAGACACTAGGCAATCGAGAATACTAACGTTTATCTTTTGTTAGACACGATTTAAAAAAACAAGCACATTGAAATGTATACTTATTAATTGCTCTTATCGCAGAATTTATTGAGCACGGTACTCATTAGTATTTTGATTGGATTATACCTTCATTTACCTTATTAAGAGGACCGAGTCACCTAGCATAAGTGATAAGAAAAGCAATTTTGCGAATGATACCCTTATTTTAAAATATCCCGCATTTGAACGTAATTCCATAAGAATATAGGAATTTATATTTCTGGCCTTTTGTGACTAAGCTGTGATTCGAAATGTGTAGTAACCTCTTTCTTCATTGAAGACTCGGCGAATAACTGGTTATAGTAAATTCAATTCCTACTGCATCGAGAATTGCTACACTCATACTAGAATTCACTCTTTAACAGATAAAATAAGACACGTTATATAAAAATTCGTTAGCCTGTTGCGTCTGAAAGCGACGACAAGTTAATAATGCGTGACACGATTTTTGGTACACTATATGTCTTTACAAACTTGCAGAATCACAATGCTTGATGTGTATTTAATGAAGATTGAAAGTAAGATTTTTTAAAAGAAGGGTATCATCTACAGAATTTTTCTCATGACTTGCTTTTGTTGCATCGGCTCTCTTAAGGCCCTCAGAGAGTATAGAGTGTTGAGTTACAACATTCATTTTTAACTCTCGACTGCCCGTCTGGGGCATAAAAGACGGGAGCTATGCGTTTCACGGCGATCAGCTGATTTGAGCGATTCCGTTGTAGCTAATGTTCTCGAAAACGGTAAATAATTACTTAACCAAGTTTTGTACGTCGCTTATATCAATAGCACCCAACGTCTTTTTCCATAAATTAAAGTGATAAGTTGTTGATTCACTTAGATAATTATGTTTGCAAATAGTGCAAAAAGCCTATTTGAATAAATCGAAATGTCACGAGATGGCCGCCATTATCGTGCTGTAGTGTAACTCACTCCACAACGCATATGGCAAAGTGTTTACTTTAAAAAGGATGAAATAAAAATAATTTTACAAAAATTAAAAAACTCTCGACTAAAAAATAAGCTTAATTAATAAACAAATGCGGTAAATATAAAATGGTGAAATAATTAAATAACATGTCATATTTATAGTCTGGAGATTCTTTCGTCATCAGGTGTGAAAATCTCTCGACTATGATATGATATGTTATTTAATTATTTCACAATTTTTTATTTACCGCGTTTGTTTATTAATTAAGCTTATTTTTTAGTCGGGAGTTTTTAATTTTTGTAAAATTATTTTTATCCATAGAATCAGAATAACATAACAGTCGCACTTTACAGAAATGGGACAAGATAACAGCTGGCAGTTCGTGGAGTCATCATCACAAATCCTATCTTAGGAAAGTGAAACAACGAACTTGCAACAGATTTTGAGAGTGGAGGATTTACTTCTAGTTCCAGGAAGTGGACCGGAATACTTCATGAGAGCTTTGTAATTAGGAGATAGGTTTAACTTAATCCGCGAAGCACTGGAAAATGGTACGTGTTGGATGCCCGCGCGCTGCGGAGTGAAAATCCGTTGACTGAAACGCGCACTTTGGCTCATTCGTAATGTTCAGCTGTTGGATTCACACTGCGGGAAAATAAAAAAATCGGAAAATACACTCGATTTATTTTGGGGTCGGAGACAAAACTGGCACAGTAGACCTCCGGTCACCCGTAATACACAATTTTGTGAGTAGAAAAGAGGGTAAGCAGTTGCATCTTATGTTCGATAGAGTTTAAAATTGAAAATATAACGTAAACTAACGTAGCTTATTTCAGTTTTGCCAGTTTGTTTGCTTCTTCGTACTATTGTAAAACATAAGCTCTGTCAAAATTTTACATTCAAATAAATGTTAATAGCACAGTCAACTATAAAGTGACAACTATTAATTTTTAGTCTATGCAACTATTTTCATAATTACGGTAGTTATGAAAATAGTTATTGTAACTATTCGATCATTACACTAACTGTTTGATAATTCCAGCAATAACCAAATATAGTTGTCACTTTATAGTTAGCAACGAGTTAATTTTTTCTCAGTGCAATCCCTTATGACTCGGAGATGTCACATATATATATATAGACGATTAAGCAGGGATCAATAATAGGTTTCGGATTATGTAAAAACGTGAATTTTTCTTTTATAATTCTGCTCGATTGAGATTTTACTGAGCTTCAGTTTTTTTTTAAAATTCATTCAACACAAGAATTCGAGATAGATTGTTGCATAGCGTTCCTTCTTTTTGTTTATATTACACAAAGCTTTTCTATGAAACTGTCTGCCAAATCAATGAAACTACTTCCTCAAAGATTTTCAAAATAGTGAAAAGTTAATACCCAATTGATGATTTATCTAGATACACTTCTGATGAATAAAATATGTGGGGCGATCCCTTCCGTTTCGACCTGGATTTGACTTCGACCTCTCCGATTTGGCTCATAATTTTTTGTAGGCTTAGTTGGACCATCAACTGCAGAATTTTTTAATGCATTTTTTTAAAATATATTTTTAAAGTGACATATCGAATGCCATGATTTAAAAATCTGCCTAAATTCTGAAAAGTACTTTGTTCAATAACAGAATTATCTAGCTTACAGCCAAAGTAGTGGAGATTTTTCTTCTTACGATTGTTAAGCTTTTGTTATTTCAAGAGTTATCAAAAATAGAAAAAAAAACATTTAATCTTCTACAGGTGATCGATCAGATATTTATTTGTTTGAAACCGAATTTTTCCGATTTTTTTCCGATTCTTGGGAATTTTTTCAGATTTTTCCGAATTATGCAAATTTTAGAAAAATATTTTTTTAAAGTAGCATATCGAATGCAATAATTTGAAAATCTGCAAAAATTCTAAAAAGTCCTCTATTGAATACTAAAATTGTCTAGCTTATTGCCAAAGTACGCTCGATTTTTCTTCTCACAGTTCTTAACATTTTTTGTAGGTTATAGCATTCGATATGTCACTTTTAAAATATATTTAAAAAAAATTGCAGTAAAAAAAAAGGTTTTCTTAAAAAATGTATTTTAGGGTCCAACTAAGCTTACAAAAAATTATGAGCCAAATCGGAGAGGAGATTTTTTTATGCATCAAGTAGATTGTGGAAATATTATGGTTCATATGAACAGAGTTATTAGAGTATAGTGCTTTTACAGAATATACTTCATGGTATCTACAACAGTCACGGATCAGCTTACCAAGCTGACGAATGTTATTTCGCCACAGCCATCGGGACTCTGAGATGTAATAACGAAATGGTCGGTTTCAACGCGCGAATACTCGCTCTCCCCATGTGACAGACGCTTCGCGCATTTGTGTGCAACTGCAAACAAATTTCGCTGGGATTTTGCTCGGTCTGTCGCCGCTTGGAAGTCCCGTGACTATGTCGCTCCCGTTGTCGGAATCGCCGCGAGCGACAGTCCCTCTAGTTACGCTTGCGTGCTGAGCTTGATGCGCTTGAGATTTCCCTTGTTCTCTGACTTTTCTAGCGCCCTGCCGTGATTAAAATCGCAACAATTTTCTGTGTGCACCACACCCAACTCGACAAACATTTTATAGTTTATTATGAAGTATATTCGACGCGAGGAAATTAATTGGACTTTTGTCGTACAATCGCTTGCAATTTGTAGGCCTTCATGTCTATGGAGCTGAAAGAAAACACTTTTCGCCATTACGAAGCTATTTTTAGCCGCGAAAGTGTATAACGCTTTTTCTTGCCATTTCTGGAAGACAATGCCAAGGAGAACGGCGAGAATATTATGGAATATGATAATGCCTCGTTTCGCGAAGACTTTATGAATAATGAAAGTGACAATTTACAAGATGTCTGCGTGCACTTAACTCATGAGACGTGGGAATAGCGAAATACCTATTCAAAGGAATATTCCCCGCGAGAAAACTTCAAAGGAACGGTGCCCTTTTCAGGTTCCTTAGTGGAATATGCTCGTCAAGGAATGTCATTCGGCAAACGCATTCTGTCTTGTGATGCGATTTGTAACAATCACTGTGGTATTGTGTATTTATTTACAGTCATCATTTTTTTAAATATATTATATACTATACTTAATTATAATTCGGGGGTTTGCAATATGAACAAAAGAAAAGACTTGGTTAAATATATGCCAGCCGATTAATTGGTTAGGTTAATCAAGTTATTAGTTACGTCAACCGCGGTATTGGGTGTGTTACATGAACTTCGTTGCGTTAACCAATCATTTGGTTGGTGTAACCAATTAATCGCCAGACGCATATATATAAACTTTTTTTTTCTCCGTGTGCTATTCATCTTATCTCATACACGTACATCTTTGCAGGAGGTGAAAAATGATGTGTATATAATCTGCAAAGTTTGACACTGCATTCTTGTTTCAAAAATATGATTAGCATTTGAGGCAGATTGAGATCTAGAGAAATATGCAAGCATAAGTTTGGAGTATACATTATTCCTTAATCCGTTATATTTAAATAATCAGAAAAATCCGAATCCAAAATTGCCTTCGGTTGACTAGAATTTCAGTTTGATAAAAATGATTCACTATCGATGTGGTGCACTTATTGGATTGGCCATTGAATACGATGAATTTATAGTGATGTGAGCTCGTTAATCGATCTGTCCTGACAATAAAATAAAAAAATCGAGACATCTGAATTTCCATATTGCCATAGCTTTTGAAACGTTAGCCCTCCGTTAGCGCCAGCAGACGGCAACCTGATTGCCCGTTGACTCGGAAAATCAACTCTGCAAATTGGTAGTATACACATTCGACTCGACCGCGCGTACATCGCGCGTAGTCGCATATTAATTACGTCCACGGCTGCGTACCGTCAAAATAATCGTTAATCATCGGGCGACAAACTTTCAATAAGTCCACAATCGGTCAGCGGGCTCATATGTTGATAGGATTTAAGGCTTAAATATAATGTTTAATTATTTGGGCAATACACGCAGAACAGATATTTTAACCTCCATCGCTTTAAAAGACAATATACATTCGCAATAAACGAGACATACCAGAAAGCTTTCGGATAATCACTATCATGTTCGACTGATATGCTAGGAAACTTCAACTATGTTCAAATAACTACAAAAACGGTAAATTCAGTTACAATTGGGGGAGTTCATTTTCGTGAATTAACTAATGACTACACGGGATGCAATATACGACAATATGCTGTCTGTTTGTTCGAATGGTTAAAAGCACACATAAAATACGTACTTATATTGGTAAAGCTGATTCGAATTCATGGTGCGCACTTTGCTACAATTATCCAGTGCGTTAATGGTATTATCGATTCGTGTTTTTTCACTTTGGCCTTTTATTATGTATTGAATCATTATCGGTAACCGTCAATACCTATTACTGTTTAGGGATGAGCCCTATAGATTTTCATCCTAAAAGCTTTCAAATGCACGACAAAAAATTGCTCGAAAAATGTTGTGTGGCAGCAAAACAATATCTTGTATTCGAAAAAAATTTGTGTTGTATAACTAACTATTTGCTATCCACTCGCATTTTTTTTCTCCTCTGTGTGCTACTGTTTTTTCAAGGTATGAATTACTATATGAAATGGAAACAAATATGTCGTTGAATATGAAATAAATCTGACAATACAGTGCAGTACAGTATAGTAAAATGGAAATGTTTTTTTGGATATATTGTTAAATAAACAATAATGATGAGTTGCTGCGAAAATGTATAATTTTCAGGCGTTTTTCAATATTTATAAATTTCCCAATAACATTGTTTTATTACAATGAATATTGTTATTTTCTAGACGCTTTTACATAACATCAGCACGTGAAAATAGCATATATGTTAACCACGCTTATTACAAACCGAAAGGAAATTATACACTTTGTACCATTCTTGTTGCACACACCGATGTATCGTGTTATCGATACGTAACGACATTAGAGCATGCGTTATGTGACATCTTGGAATATCGACCTCTTACTTTGATTACATCCCCTTAACACTTAATGTCCCAGATAAAAATTCCAAGTTGCCACTGGTGGTCCAAGCTGGTATAAAATAATATAACTCCAATTCGTCCAATCAATTCGTAGAATTGAACGAATTTATACCGGTCGAAATCTACATGCCAGTATTTGCTATAATCGAGACAATTGGTTGTAATACTCAATTCACGGTTGATTTATCGAACATTCTCGTTAGCAACGTTATGCTTATCGTGGCGAAACATCGTAAAATCGAAGTGCGCACCACATCGGGAAATCATCGTCGGGGCCGCGGCCGATTGGTTCCGTACCCGCTGGTATAACTACTCAGACCTAGCGAGATGACTGGACCACAAAAGCTTTCACGACGCCCATGTTAATTCCGTTGTTTATACCGATTGCCACTTTACCAGATACAATCACAAAATTACCCGGGTTCACATTTCCGAACAGAGTGTACTATACTGAGAGAAAAATCTGGTAATTTAAAAAATAATATAGTTGGACTAACGATAATCTAACTATAAACTATAATTCCCAGGAGGAACGTCTATATTTTATTGTGAAAGCAAATATAATTATAGTAACAATCATTAAAATGATAATAGTTTCAAAAACTATTCTGATAGTTTTGTAGGAAATGTCAGGGATGGTCGAAAAGAATAAAAGGCACCACTTAGAGGTTGGAAACGCTTAGAAATATAAGTTTATTATGAACAATGAACAATCTCGTGAGCTCAAGCATAAAGATGTTTCCTCGTGAAACGCCGGCAGCGGACTGGGGACTCAGCCGAACCCCCTTCGCGAGAAGGCCCGATCGCAGCACGTGCGACACCGGTGGGCTCTAGATCAACTAGATTTTTCTCTTTCGCATACGATGTTTTACATTTTCAAATATGCGGTTTTGTTGCATATCCGATTTAAACGTTTATTTCCAATAACCTTAAAAGTGTCGTTTATTGAACCGTATTATCATCGCTTCAACCATGAAACATTGCAAGCCTTCCTACATTCGTTTGACCATGTAAAATCGTTAAATAAACGATATCCTTTTCTCTCAGTGTAATGCCAGCCATCGAACAAAACGCATGCAGAATAAAGTAAATTGAAGGAACCAAATTTCGTTATCTGTCACCATGTTTTGTCTTCCTTCGAAAAGTACCTTCGATTTCACCGAATTGAACAAACGGACATTTATAATACTCATTTAAGGATACATACAACTTTTGCCCAGCAAGGTTGTGTGATTTTTAAGGATTTATTGCGTTATAAAAAAAATATGCTTCGCAGGATAAAGGTAGATGTTTATGAGGCATTCTTCATCAATTCAGCCACTTTTTTTTCCAACCTCTCTGATAAGTCTTATAATTGGACACATTTAAGTATCACTTGAAAGTACTCTCCCCTTATTTATTTAGATTTAAAAATCTGATATTATGGAAAATGAGATATTTCCTTACAGACAATATATTTTGAAGAATTAAGGTTTTAACAGAAAGTGTTTCAACATAAAAGGTGTAGTTTCATGTGAACTTTTCAATGACATTTGTTCAAATAATTTTATCGACCCGATAATATTGTTTTGTCGCCAAAAAATATAAAGATTATCTTTATATTTTTAGAAGAAATTACAGAATCCTTGCGCCTATGTATCGATAACATGAAACAATTGTCAGAGTAGAACCGACTATAGTTTCGGAGTAAAAAAATTTTTTGTTTTGAGTAGAAAAAAATTATGTCTAGATCCCATTTTTAAAAACTCTATAATGGATCCACTTTTTGATTAATTTATTATCGCATAAGCTACAAATTTTAAATAAAAGCGCTGTTAATATTCTTTTTTTTCTCGACAAATTTGTTTTTTCTTTGAACACATAAGTTTTTACTTCGGAACTTTGATCGGTCCCAGTCTGGAAATTTTTTCATGTTATCAATACATAGGCGCAAGGATTCTGTAATTTTTTTAGCGAACAATAAGTGGCTTTTTTCGTTGAAAAAATAATCTGCACATTTTTTCAGCGAAAAAGCAATATTATCGGGTCGCAAAATTATTTGAATAATTTCATTGAAAAGTTCACATAAAACTCAAACTTCTATGCAGAAACAATTTTTTTCTATGAGTTAAATTTTTCAAGATATATTGCCTTTAAAGAAATACCCAATTTTCCGTAATATTGGATTTAAGAATCTGGAAAAATTAAGAGAGAGTACTTTCAAGTGGTCCAAACATGTGTCTAATTATCGGACTAATTAATATGGTTTAAAAAAGAAAGGTGGCTGAATTGACAAAGAATCCCCCTTATTTAAAATAAGATGTCTGAATTGATTTTGCCTTAATTAAATTCAGTTGATTAAGAATATTCTGTTAGCTCATTGATTGAGCCATATTTTACAAAGATGAAAGAAAAGGCAGGTGGGGTAGGGGGCCTCATGTGTTACGGTTATTGGAGCGTGAGGGCGCTTAACGCTCAAGCCATACAAAACGCTAGACAGTCTGTTATATGAATACCGTTAGTTGTTACGACTCCTTAAGCACACTTATTCTATTATACGCTGAAAAGTTGAATTCACTTTAGATTACTTTCGACAAAGGATTCGTTAATTTTCCACATATTCCCCAAGCCAACCATAATGTCGTCGAAGTATCCGATATTCTTTATATTTTACATAAATGTGTGTTTGAATGCTCGTGACAAAAACGCTTACCCTGTTCTTAAAAGTTTCGAAAAACGGTCATTTCACTTTTCGATGATACTTGACCTATTTTACAAAATTTTTGGAAGAGTCGTCACGCAATTCGACGACTCTCTATTATATGTTTCAAAAAATTCATAACGGTCGTTAAAATTTTTATCGGCACTTGATCCCCCTTTCAAACGTTTTTACATACGTCGGTTCGCCTTTCCAGTTTGATCCAGAATAAGTCAAAAAGTGTATCGAGAAAGAAAAAATGATCTAGCTATTCCGAAGTTACCACGTGACCCTTACTTACATTTGGTTACATTTATGAAATGTACGGTCTGATTAATTACACACATATGTGTAATTTATCCTTGAGTTAGATTAGAAGCGAAGATTAATCCCGAGTTGGTATATAACGTACGACCGTCGTTACAGGTGAGTCGGGTCGCGTGTATCGTCTCGCAATTTGATTGCACTGCGTATGTAATTCTCGTGTCTTATCGGGCAAACTTGGTTACAAACGTATGTGTGCGTATGGGATTGCATTGCACGAGACGAATAACAGTAGCAGAAATGGTATTTGCGGTGGCAGTAGAATCGTATCTCGGTCATCAGCGAAGACGTAGCGGTGTGATTGTTGAAATACAGTCTACGGTCCCGTGCATAATTCTAGCAGGGTTGTCTTCACCACGATTAACCCGAAAACTAAGAGTAAAGCTCTTTCGCAAAGCTTCTATAGTTGCATTTCGCTTTCCGTAAAATCACTTAACGTTTCAACGAGTAAGCCTGACTCTGACAAAATATGCAATCTACTGCATGCTTTGAATATACACAGAGCGTATGCTGTACATTCGTTATATAAATGCGCCTGGAGCGGTAATATAGTGTCCACAGTTTTCAGTGGAATTCCGTATACACGCGTCCCGTATATTTGTTCGAAAATGATTTTAGCGTACTTTAATTTCACGAACGGTAAACTCTCGTTAGAGTACGTCGTGCGAAGGGGGCGCTGGTGTAGAGTATCGCTCGTCGTTATGGATATATCCCGGTGTTCGTGCTGGAGATTCCTGGCGATCAGAGGCGAGAGGGGGAGGGGATCGTTGCACACCATGCCGGCTTCCTTTTCCCCTGCGGCAGGCGCATAGCGTCGGTCGTGTTCATCCGCGGCGGTCGAGAGCTGAAGCGCGAACGTGGCAATCCGTTATGGCTGTCGTTGCCGGCCATTTCGCTCCAAATGGCGACTATGATGAGAGTTGACCGTTATTGTATTTCGTATTCGATGATTTCGAGCTTGCGGTTCTGCAGCTCACGTTCGCCACTCTCAACAATTCGCCGAGCACCCGAGTGCGCAGGGTGTATATATTTAGTACACCCCCCTGTAGAACCACCTCGTTTCTCCTAACAGCGTTTCATGTTAAAGCACCTTTTGTGCATCTGCGTTGACGAAATACTACCAATAATAATAGCAATCGCCTCCCATTGGATACATTGGATACTGCAGCTCACTTGTCCTGCGATTATGTTGGACAAATATATACCTATCAATAAGTGATGCATATAATCTGAATCATACGCTCTTCGAAAAGCATGTCTAGTAGTGACTACCGAATACAGCACTGTTGGTATGTTCTTCAACAAAAATTGCTTGTTAAAAATTGCTACACTTGACTCATTAGTGCGTTTCTTGAGGATAAGTATAGGAATTTGAGATTTTTTCCTCAGAAAGGAGGATTGGAGAAATTCCGATATGTTATTGAATGTACTAGATTACTTTGACAAAATAAGAGTACAGTAGATCCGGGAAAAAGCTCAAGTTTGTTATAAATAGTGTAGTGATCATCGCCCTTAATCCATATCATTTGCGAAGCCACCAAAATTTTGCAATGTATGCACTCATCTAGTATATAGTGTATCTTATAGAATTAGAAACCCATTAATTCCTTAAGCAGACTTAACAGAAGTTGTTCGATATCCGCAACGCAGAAGCTTTCCGTCAAGTCGATAGACTTCGAATCAAACTGATTCCCTTCTCGTCTAAAGTCCAGCAAGGGAGTAACGAATTATAGCAAGTCGGTGCGTCTCTTTGATGCTCTGGCTTCGTCTACCCTCGTAGAAACCAGTTCGATTGGCTTGCAGCCTTTACTCCCCTTTCCCAATCCATTCTCACGGGACCCTTTCATTGAAGAGCTACGAACTACTTGGACGTGAGAGGAACGAACCGGCTAGTCCTTATCGGACTACGCTTCCCCTCTTTCTATTGAATCGTAATCGACATTGCTAGCTCTTCCTGATCAATGGACTTCTGGCTGGTCCGCTTTCGCGCCCACCGAAGGATGCAGAAACATAAGAGAATACGGAGTAGGATGGGATTCCACGAAGCGACGCAACTGGAGATCGAGATAGGGCGAGGAACTGGAGGGACATTGGCTTCAGCAGCGTTGCAGAAATTCGAGAGATGCTTTGGCCAGCAGTACGGCGTGCTGCCCAGTTCTGGTCTCAATCGTGGGCCCAAGTACCATTTCGTTGACCATTCGAGCTAACCGATATCGTGGACCATTCAAACAAGGGAACACCTGGGTCGGGGTTTCAATGCGTTGGTAAGCGCTGGACCTTGCTGGTGGCGAATCTGGAAGAACTTCACCACCAGCATCACGCGACTGACCAAGATGTCAGCAGAATTTTATGACTTCTTTAGCGAGCTAACATACAGGCGTTCGGGCGTCGAACCACCGGCTGGTGGAAACGCCCTTACGACTACGAGTGCGAGAACAGCGGCGCCCCCGTTGTCATACTGGCCCACCTTTCCAGATAATGTTTCCATCGGTTTTCTATCAGTTCTTTTCCGGAACTTTTCCCTCACGCCATTACCACCGTCCAACCCACCCCACATGCCTTTCCTTCCACGTTTCATACCGTTCATTCTTTTTTTTATAGAAATATCGTTCGATACCTTAGTGTTACTGGGGAAGTTTATCGTGCCGTTACGAGCAAAGTGCATGAACCACCATTCCGCTGCTGGCAAGACCTTCGCCCACTCTGTTATCCGACCAGTTTATTCAAACTATGCTATACCGCGATGTAACTCTTTTATCGAATATGCACCAAGCAGCTTGTGTTTCAGCTCATTAAAAAACTATCTTTCGACCGTTGCAAGAATGATAGCTGGCGGGTTACCGATATTTCGCTCATACCTCATCAAGAGGAAATTACCATCGCAGCGGACATCGCATACAGAAATGTGAGCGAACCTTTTATTTCTTGATAAAGCTTCACAGGGTATATTAGGAAGAGAAGACAGAGCTCGTTTCTCATAACTTTCTTAATGACCTATCCAGAAGCCCACCAATGTTATCCGCAAGTTAGATTGAATCTGACGGACTGCAGATAGAACTTTAAGTACACGAATCACATGGACATGCCGAGGTTCGAAATGTGGGACGTCCGTTACAGAATCGGACAAAGATGCTTGTGACGATTCAAAGGTATGAAATCTCATAAATAAGATTTTAAACTATAGTTATGTATAAATACGTCTCTTGAGAATTTGAATCTTGCGAAACATGCCAAATTTTCGAAAGTAGGCTTGACCAGTTTTCTAAAGTTGATCCAACATGTCCGAGCACTCGAAACGACTGTCAAGCAGTCAGCATGTATCAGGTCGGGAACGAGAGGGTGCGGGTGAATGTTATTGGAATCAACAATTGCCATCGTTCGGAATGAAACGTTTCTTGGATTCGTTGAACCCAATTCGTCGATAAAATCTGCGAGTAAAGTGAACTAGAACGCGAACGAATCACGATCCATTTCCCGACAAGAGATTGCTGACATTCGTTCGCGCACAATGCACGAATTCTATTGAATCACTATTTTTCCACGCCGGAATCGCATCAACCCCGTCATAGCCAAGCGGCGGGTTCTTTATCGCATCTCGAAAATCGGACGCTCCGGCTATTACGGAATCAACCGTATTTGGATCTCCCTCGCCATTTCCTGTACAAATACGGTGTATATCTTGATATATAAATGACAAAGTGAGGAGAAATCGATACCAAACTTGTCAAAAGCGTAGGCTGATAGTGTAACCAATTACATCCTCTTTTGTACATAGCTGGCATTATCCCTTAAAATTTCAGTAATTTTGATAGAGGTTTTGCAAGTTACCGATTTTTTATATCATTGTTATCAGCACTATTGTGATTGAGATGTGTACCCAAGTTTGAAAAAATATCAAACATATAGTGAATGAGTATGAGATTTTCGCTGAACTCGAAGACATGTCAAAGTTGGGCCTGATCTTATTTCGGAATTTCGTATGAAACAGAAGGCTATGAAATATAGAAAAAGTCACAGTTTGTTTGCAGACACTTGCTGAATGGCAGCTGGAAAATAGAGAATCTATAGCACATAGAACTATTGCAAATTTGGAAGGTCGCTATATTTGCTATGGCACAGAGTTGGTGGACGAGGAAATTATTGAGACGATAAATGCGAACACGATTCAGGAGATTTGTGATTAAGTAGCCTTCCAGTGGCCCGACAGAAGCACAACATATAATGGCCCGAATTCCCTTTAACGCAGGTATATGAGTGCTAAAAAATAAATAAATCACCTGCTATTGCCACTCTGTATATTGTCTGGTTGAATTGATGGCATGTAATGATAAGAGGTGAAGAAAAAAAGTATGCTTAATGTAAAGATGGTAAACAACAGTTGTTCTCAAAATTTCACACGTGTTTTAATTATGGCTCAAGTACGAAATTTTTTTTTCAGGTTTCTTAATACTGACTGTAACGAACCGTCCTTTCGGACGTTCAAATAGAACGATTTGCTCGGCGTCTCCCACTCTGATTTTGGGAAGATCCGTTAGAGAGAAGTGAATGCTCGGACTCACCCTTAGTCGGTCGCGGCTCGAACATCATGCCGTTCACGCGTTAAGTTTATTATCTTCTGTCCACGTCGCGATATGTTCAACTTATTTTAAAATGAAGAGTGTAAAATATTAAGGGCATGCCGAAGCGTCTCGGACCCGAACGCGCTTCCACTTCGATTATTATAGAGAAAAATAAATAAATAAACAATTAATTTATCACAAGTGCTTCAACTCAATAGGCCGAAAGTGTGACAAAATTCAATTCCACTTAAGGCAGGTAGATGAGTGGCTGAAAGCAGGGTTCCGTTCCTCTTAGCACCAATATGTGAATTATCTAGTTAAATGGTTCGGGAATAATGATAAGGGGTGAAGGAAATCCGCGATCCCAACCAAGGGGAATAGTAAACGGCAGAGGGCCGCATTCGTAATAAGAGCGCCAAGAATCACCGAGGGTTGAATATTGAAGTAGCTGACTTCCCAATTTCCTTGCTTCCACTCAACGAAAGACGAGCGACGGTGGCAGCAGCGGTAGGAACACAGCCAATACCACGACTTCGTAATTCAATATGTACTCAACTCCGACGAACCTTGACCAACTGCTCGGGCTGCTATTCAAGACGCGAGAAAATGAGCTAGTACGCGGATCGAACGTGCGAACATCTGCGCGTTGCTGCTAAGTGTCAAGTGGTTGCCATATCTGAACTTAGTTAGCATCCCTCAACTAGGTCATTTAAATTGTTTGCAAATTTCTCACGAATTTGCCATGAACAATAGGTGAAATCAGAATTAAATTTGCATGTGCTTATTCCACTCTGTAAATTTTATATACTATATATATAGAGGCGATTCTTCGGGGAAATACAGTCTGGGGTTGTTCAGCATGATGGTACTCGTGACGATGTGGATGGAACTCAAGTTGATCTTAGTCCTCTCCTTCGCCCTTCGTGTCTGCCCTTTCAATATAGACCACTTCCCCTTTTTGTCGTGCTCTTATCTCTACGATCGCTTTGTATGCTCATGTCTCGATCTCATAAAGTTCATATACTACTTGGAAGTCTCCTCGCTGTTGGAGGTGCTCCAGTTCGTGACTTATCTCTTACACAAGATCGTACGGAGCCTCACCTTGAAAGGAAACGCTTGCAATCTTGCCCGCTTCGAGCTTCTATTTTTAATTGCGCACTGTCACGACTCAGGTTTATGGCATTCCTGAAGTCAATGAAGCAAAAGTGATATTTTAAAAACATGTCTGAATGAAACATTTTTCATGAACAGAATAAAATAATTTAAGATTTCGGGAGTAAATCTGCATTGAATTCGACAAACGTGAATACACTAATTTAATTCATTTATTTGCAGTAGAATACTGAACGCAGTGGAACTTTTATTTTTTCAGATGGAAAGTTTTGTATGATAAAAATTGTATAAGTTGTATAAAATATTTTTTTATTCTATGAATTAAAAAATAATCAATTATAATTTGACAGTGAAAGATTCTTTCGTAAGTTGTAATTTCACATCTTACTTTTCTACTTCCCGAATAAATATGATATTCAATCTATAACAACGGCACAAATGTCCATAGATTTCCCAGCGACAAATTCGCAATTTTTTTCTCTGATATATTTATTTTTCATTTTTTCCAAACGAGAACATTAAACTGATAACAACGAAATACAGTGGGCATTCAAAATACGACGAATAGCCAATCCCTGCCACCGTTCACGTTTGATATAACTTACTACTTACTTAAAAGTCGACCCACGTGCCGAAAATGTCTCATTTTGTTGCGATTTAAAGGAAGAAATTTAGACCAGTAGCTGGGTCTTGGTTAGCTATGTGAAGTACGCACGGCGTCTTCTGGTAATGTGGTAGAAAAGAAAAAAATTAACGTCCCATGTCCGCGGTGATTTGCGGCCGGCTGAGACCGCTGCCATGCTCCGCCGGTTCGAATAAATCAATTTGACATGATCTGATTCGTTCCGACTTGGCTTTCCGGGGGTTTCGAGGCTTTAGTGCCCGCACGGAAAAGCCCCGTCAAGAATCGTCCGATCTCCGGTCTTATTGGCTCGGTCCTCGTGCATTTTCCTTTCTTCTTCTTTCTCTGTTTCTCTATCGTTTATTCATTACCCCCACAACCGCGCTGTAATCTCTGTTTAAGCGAAGCTAATAGCATTAATAAATGTGCTCGTTCATTGCGCTTAAGGCTAAATGCAGTAAAACATAATGTAATAGAATGGTCGCCGTAAAGCTCACACAATGAATGAATGGAACTTCCAAACGATTTATGGCACATTTTCTCTCAAGGTTGCTATAGGGCTCACTTAAAATGCCGATACTGACATGCAATTTTGCAAAATTGTTCATTACCTCGTTGGTAACTGTCCAGCAACATTAAAAAATGATATAATAATGACAGATTTAATTTTTACTTGCTTATCATATATGAACTATGTGTAAGCAGAAGACATTGCATTAAAGAATGCAATAAACTCTTGGATGTTGATGGAAACACATTTTGAGAGTACTAGTTAATACTTCATAAGAGTCATTCATGAATTATTATTATCATTATCGGATCCTTGTCGTTTTAGGGATTAACAGCTTCCGGAGTAGTCGGGCCGGGCTTACCGTTTGGAATTATCAGTTAAGTAAGCTCATGTTAAAATAGAGTTATAAAAAAAGAATAATGGAAGAGTAGGTTTGTGCAGTGGAAAAATTGGCGGAGGAGGTCGTGTAGGTTTGTGCAGTAATAAAAAAGGAAGGACGAAGAAAGGGAAGGCTTGTGCGCAGTAATGTCGAAGTCACAATCAGAACGTTGCTTGTGTTATTAAGAATATCATTTTTCTTTTGTGTAAATGCAGCATATAATTGCAGTAGTAATCAAATACAAACTTAATTATCTGGATTTATCTCCTAGTTAATGGGTTGGATTGTAATTATTATTCCTGATCGTACATAGTATGAATTGGTGATAAAAGAGAAATATCGATTTCCTCTTGAGTGTTGTTGCATAACTCAGAATGAAATACATTTTCCATACCACAACGTTTCCTTCAACAGAAAAAAACATTCACTTTGTTGGTGACGTTCATAATTTTTGGGATGGGCAGCATCCGGAGTAGGCGGGATAGTCTCACCGTGTGTTCCATTGCTATTACAATGAGAAAAGAGATTATTCATCACAACAAAGTAAGTTTAGTTGATCGTTTTCTTGAGATATTTGTTAACAGTTACAAAATTTAATAACAGTTATTAAATATTAGTGTTTTCATAACAAACACTTACGCTGATAGTATTTCTGACAAGTGAACAATTGGCTTGTGTAATTTTTTTGACACAATTTGTTCGATCTTTGTCGTAAGTAAAGAACTATTTAAATGAACAATATTGGAAAAAGTCAAAACGATTTTGGATTTTTTTATCCTTAAAAAATGTTTATTCAATGCTTAAATGGATTTTTAATAGCGAAGGAACCTTTTTTTTACGCAAATACAGGTTTTTTAACTATTAGAAAATCTATATTTGACGCAAATACAAATTTGTTAATAGTTAACAAATCTATATTTGAGAGAAGTATCGTTAGTTTGGCGTGACTATCCGCTTTGTTGACAATCGTCACAACCGTTAGAGGACAAGTTCGTTTTCGCGCGATCGTTTGGTGCCACATTCGTAGTTTAGCAGTGCGAAAACGTAGCTGGTGGCGTGCAACGAAATGGTGGAAGCGCACCTAATTTCGTGGGGTCTGTACGCTGAACTAAACGCTGAACCCTACAATTGGAGTTGTCGTTTCTATTATTGTAACATAATCAAACGAGTATTTTTTATTTATAAGAACTGCGTAACTATAGGGTTTAATAATCATATAAAAGCGTATAAGGTCGAAAAGCCGCGAGATACAGCGAGATATGAGGTATTGCGTGTCAATTTGAAAGGTTATTTAAGACCTATCAAAATACATGTATCATCCGACGGTCGACATGTTATATTTAGAAGAGATTTAGAATAGAACGTTTAATACTAATGTATTAGGTAATCGAAAATTCAAATAAACACATAAATTTGATTAAATTTACGTTTATCTATTTGTATATATACCCTGATGTCAACCAATCTGGTCCGAAAATACATACAATTAGATGTACGTTAATATAAATCCAATGCTTTATTGAGACAAATAATCGATCATTAGAAACCAATAGGGGAATTTTCAATTCAAATTAATATTTATTAACTATTAATAATTGATTCTTTGATCCAAATTAAAAGTTCGAATATACATTTATTAACTATTAATAAATCATTATTTGGACCAAATTGGGATTTCAAATAGATATTTATTAACTGTTAACAAATCATTATTCGATTCGAATTAGGAGTTCAAATATACATTTATTGTCAGTTAATAAATCATTATTTAGGCCAAATTATAAGGTTCACACAAGTTATTTGTTATATATACAAAAATTTTCAATCCGCCATATTTAAAAAAACCATTTGTTATCATTAAACAAATCCTGGTCTCTACAAATAAACTCTTCTCTCAGTGTACTGCTTGCAATAAGTAGACTTACGTTAGAATGGAGTTCCAGAGAAGGAGGGGAAGGAGGGGCTTGTGCAATAACATGGTAGCCGTTTCTATCCGAGTAAAAACTTCTCTGACTTTTCCCTGACTAATTTATCGGTTATCGTTTTATAATTAATTTTCGAAGAAAATTTCAAAACCGGTGTTAATACATTTTTCCTTTAATAATATTCCCTTTAATTTAGACCTTGCATGTTTTTATATGTGTACTCATATATTTCGATTACTCGCTCAACGACGAAGATCAGAATTCTTCAAAAATATATATTCCAGTCTTACAGAATATCAATGATCTTTGGGATCATAAGACTTTTAAATTGAAGTGACATTATTAAGATCCAATTTTGGTACAAGATTGTGCATAACAATGGTATTGATAGTGTTTTCTATATTCGCCTATAATAGTTTGGAGAGTATTGAACATGATATCACTCACGGTAAAAAGAAGCAAGCCCCATGATGTAATTTAGTAACGGATCCTCTTTTTTTTTCAAAGTGATTGGAATAAAAGGTTTTATAAAAAATCTTAATTCATTTATCAAACAATCTATAATTTTTTCCCTGACCATCTTCAGAATTTCCTGATTCCCTGACCATTTTTTTGTTTCCCTGACATTTTCCGGCGTTTTCCTTGGCTGTGACTACTATAAGTAAACATAGAACCAGAACCTATACCGAGCTTAAGTACAATTAATACCAAAATCACAATCCGAATGTTCTTAGTGTAAATTAGAATATCATATTTTAATCGTACATATTATCGAAATTAATAATTAATGAGTAAAATCGAATTCCTTTTAATTGTTGTTACAAAAAACCAAACAAAAATGATGCGTCACACGCCACAAGACTGTGTCCAGCGAAAAACATGCACTTTGTTGCTGACCTTCATCATTTTTGGGATCCCCAACATCCGGAGCACCCAGAACGGCCTCACCGTGTGTTCTATTGCAATTACCGGTTGCAGCGAGTATACTCATGCTGGAATGGAGTTAGAAAGAACGAAGGAGAAGGGTGAGGCATGTGCCGTAACACAGAAGCAGAACCTTTACCGATGTTAACGATAATTAATGAAATACGTGACCAAACGAAGCATGCTCAAAGGTATCAGTGTAAGTCGACGTCAGTGGACTCCTATAAGTAACGGATAGCTAGTTCGCGAAGCACGAAAGTCGCTGGCCAAACTGTGCCAGCGTGTAACGACCGACTAGCCAAAGAGTACACGGTGTAAAGGTATGTTGCGTCTCTCTTCTTGCTTTGTTGAGGGTATGAGGAAATGGCGGCGAAAGGAGTTCTGCACTTGGACAGCTTCCTTCAGGGTGCAACGGGCGTCGTCGCGGAAATCGCAGTAGCACCAAGTTTCCGCAGTAACAACTAAGGTTTTGAATTGCTCTCACGTACGAGTCGGCATCGCGGGAAATAATTGTCGATCCTCTCTCTACCTTTCCCCGCGCTCGTTTAACAAACGTACCAAGAATTCGCAATTATTTTGTGCTACACGTATACATATCTTATACTTCCGTTACAGAATTCGCTCTGTATCTAAACTATATCCGGTTTCGTTGGCAGTGGCGTATCATATCGCTGTGTAAATGCTTTGACAGAAATTCCAAAAATGTTGAAAATGTCGAGGATTCAGTGAGTGAATTTGTATATTGAGTGAATAAATCTGTTGGTCTAGTTTTAGGAAAGGTACAATTTATTTTATAGATAATTATATTATAATATAAAATTACAATTTCTATAGCTTACAGACAATCTATAACAGACTTGCTGATAATAATTCCGTACAATGAAACAGTTTTTATGACAGGATTTTGTAGGCCATTTGGATTAATCACCGTGATTCGTGGAGTTAATAAGGCATAACTATTAATTTTGGGTTCATGCAGCTATTTTTTTCTCCACATAAATTTTGCTATAAATTTATGAGTTAACGAAATAAGGTAACGATTTTCAGATGTAGTGTAACTCGAAAAAAGTAAAAGCTACTGTCAATGTAAAATTACTTGTTTTCATCAATTAATACCATAGTGATTAATTATTACACTTTTATTTCACACCGCTTAGTCTCACCTTAGTCTCGAATTTATAAGTATTTGGGTTACCTAGATAAATCCAGAATATAGCACGTGACTTATAATAGTCGAATGCCCTTGCTACCTTGTAAAACGTTATTTTTTTGACTGGTCAGCACCACATAAATCTTTCATACACCAATACCAATAGTCAAGCAAGTAACGAAACTCCCTATGGAGGCGTTCCGCTTAAGATGTTTTCACATAAAAAAAAGTTCCGTAGGCGGCGTAACAAATGACAAAGGTGTTCACTTGAAAAGACCACATCATCCTCTACAAGCCATAGAGCTACCGCGACCGCTGTTGCGATTGACCTATAATATATAGAGGGTTGGTGGATCGACTTCTGACCAATACCCTCACCCAATCTTCGATTTTTCCATATATGTATAGAGCGTTCCACAGATAGAACAAAAAAAAAAAGGGTATTGAAGACAAGATGAATTCCATAAAGCGAGCCCGCTAGTGACTACACACTATATCTATCACGAGCTGCTTCCATATACTGCCGTGGAGCACTGTCATCGCCACAAGCCGTGAAAGCTTATGAACGTGGTCATGTGCGCGCGCGCTATGCGTTCTGAAGTGCGGACTGAAGAAGAGAAAGCCGCTTGCAGCAGCGTACGGATGCAAGCGCCGCTTTTCTCTCGTGTCTTACGTAGTCCAGGGGATGATATTGCAAGCCACAATAGTCGCACGCACATACAGTAGTAATGATATATATCCGGCGCATTCTTGAGCTCGAACCAGTAACGCGAATGTAGTATTTGTATACAGCAACTGTATAGTGAGTAGCGCGTAGAGAAGGCAAGGCTAGCACAACAGACCCTGCGGAAAGACCTTTATCTGTCGAGTATTTTCCACTGAATTAAGTTTCTTGCCTTCTGTTTCTCAAGTTTATGTGTTTCGCGGGTAGAGATAGCGGCTCGCGCGCTCATCTTCTCTCATGCGCCTTCCGTGAAGCTGTGGAGGGACTTTGTGCGGAGGAGCGGTCTGGTTTTTGTTTGCCTCGGTGCGCAATATACTCGGCACGAGCGACGAGATCTACCCCCTCCCTTCCACTCTCCTGACTGCCGAGCGTTTCTCGCAACACTGAAGATGCTCTCTGTGTGAGCACCAGCAGAACGCGCTCCCTCACTAGGCCCCGGCGTGTCTTTTTACTTACGTAGCTTCTTTATCTTTTGGCCAAGCACAGCCAGCACAGCGGTTAGAGAAGTCTCGCGCATTGTCCTCGCTCGGCTTCATCGGTTCTACGCGATTCATCTTTCTTCCTCGTGGGGATTCAACTTCTTTTAAAGTGTATATACATATATATGTATATGTACACGGATATATGTATATAGTCTTCGCGAATGCGACACCTGTTCTCTGTTCCTTTCATATTCCACTGTCATATACCCCGACGACGACTCGGTATGTCCAGTGATCTTGGCTACTTTTATCTTATCTCTTCTTTCATTCGGCAAATGCTTTTTGCGCTATGCAGAAATATTCTTTTTATTCTTATTTTGGAGCACACGCCTTTTAACTACGGCGTGTTTGAAGGGGCAGACACCGTCTAAGCAGATTGATGCAACTACGAAAAATTAATAATAATATTGCTGACTTGAAGGCGACGAGTCCACGCACAAAAGTTTTTTTTTTAATCATAACAAATTAATCCCTCCTTTTAGGAGACCGACGGATTTTTTTTTGTAAATGGACCAAGCGAACAGGGACAAAAGATAAATAATAATATTGCTGAATAACGGACCGGAAACATTTCCTTCAAGACTCAGATTGTTTGAAGCTGTGGTTCATTTATTACATAAAGAAATTTAAATATTTTCAATTTCCTCGAAAGTGAATGAATGAACAATACGTATGTAAAGGACAAATAAATTTAAGTGAGTGCAGCTGTTTTTTGTTCCTTTTATATTCAACTGTCATATACCTCGACGACGACTCGGAATTTCCGATGATTGTCGCTACTTTTACCTTATCTCTTCTTTCATTCGACCAATGCTTTTTGCTCTCTGTAGAAATATTTTTGTAATTTTTATTCCGATGCACACACCTTTTTATTTCCGTAGTAAATGTCAGATGGGGTACAGACTGCCTAAGCAGGTAATGCAACGGTAAAAAATTAATAATCATATTGCTGACTTATAAAGGGAACGAGCCAGTTATAAAAGTCATTTTTTATTATCAGGACGCCTCTCCTCCTTAGTGAATAAAAAATCAGTAATCATTCGCTTTCTTCAGTATGAGACCGAAAGATTTTTTTTTTGTAAATGGACCAACTGAATAATACAGCAACGAATAATTAATAATAATATTGCTGAATTAATGATCAAGAAAGTCTACTGGGGTGTACTGAACTACGTATTTTTCGTAGTATCAAATGCCAGGTCGATCATTCCGTTCAGAACTCGGATTGTTCAAAGTTGTGGTTCATATATTTAATAATAGAAGTTTGAATGTAAGTTTTTTGAAAGTAAATACATAGTCCATCCGTAATGCACAGTATAAATAAACTTAAGCGACTGCTGCAACACCTGTTCTCTGTTTCTTGCATATGCCACTGGCGTCTACACCACTTTGACGACGACTCGGAATGTCCAGTGATCTTAGCTACTTTAATCTTATCTCTTCTTTCATTTGACAAATGCTTTTACACTTTGTAGAAGTATTACTTTCATTTTTATTTCAAAGCCGACGTCCCCTCACTATCAATGTCTAAAAGAGTGAAGAACCCCTAAGTAGATGCATAAAGCGATACAAAATTTATAATAACAAATTAATAACAACAAAAATCTGCTTATAACGGAATTCACATTTTCCGTGATATCTAATACCAGATCAATCATTCTTTTCAAAATTCAGAATATTTCATGCTCTGGTTTATCTATAAAATAAAGGAAGTTTCAATATCTGAAATTCTACTAAACATACATAAATATACAATCCATTATCTGAAGTATAGCCATAAATCAACTTCCGGTCAAAACTTTGCTTTTATGCAGCCCCTTCATAGTTGTTTATGTATTCATCATTATATCGTCTATATATCACGTACCCACGAAAATGATTCCGATGGATAAGTTTTTCCTATGGTCAGAAATAGACATGAAGGAAACGGAAAAGGCTCTTGGGCTTACACAGCCGCGGGCTCATGGGATCTTCCGGTAGTGCCTATGAACTCGAAAGTCCATTCCGCAAATCACATTACCTGAGTCTTGTTCGCAGGATTCTTAAAGGCTTTGAAAGGGCTCCGAAGGAGGTTCTCTCAGCCTCTTCCTGTGGCGCTGCCGTCGCGGCCTCACCTCATTGCTCCTATTCACCGATTGCTGCACGCGCTTCCACTCAAGAGGGAGTGAGAGTTGCCCGGTCAGAGTTCTCTCAATGCTTTTCAGCTCCGTATGGGTACAAGTCGTATTATCCTGTTTGAAAAGCTTTTCCATCTGTTATTTCTATCGTGAGAGTATTTCATCGATTATCGAAATCATATCTCAATTTTCGTTTTTGTTCATTTTGCTTCCTCGTGCTTCGTAAGCCGTTTCTCTATCTCGCGACTCAAAAATATTATAGTTATGAACCACTTGGCGAATTACCCATTGATATTTTCACTTTCATTCCAACGCGTCAGATTTCCACTCAGCACGAACTTATTTTTTGCGACCTGTCAACGTTTTCCCCATTTCCGCATTTCCACACAGTCTGGCGATAACATGTTACTTAATTACTTTTCTCAATAGCACTGTAATATACTGTGGCGATGCGTACCTTCATTATAATTACAGATGCGGAATTAAATTCATCACAAAAAGCTGGATATATGTATATACATATATTTTCTTTGCCTTGAAAAGGCTGAATTTCTTCGTGGTATTCCCGACGCGCGTCAAATTATTTGAGCACGGAAAAAGGGGCCGGAGAACTGGAGACCAAAGCGAAAATGTGTGGTTGGGTTCGCGTGAAAAAAAGGAGCTTCAAACATCGTCGGATGCTTTTCCGATATGCATAATACCATTGCGTGTGTATATATGGCGGTAGGTTCCCCGTTCGAAGCCGTTGACGCTTGATGCGCGTATATGCATCCGCGCGCGGTTATGCGAGGAAGTAAAAGATCTGCTTTCAAGGAACGCGTCAGAGATGTCTGGTATGCGGTGGATGTTTGAGGAAAGGAAACAAATAAAAATGAAGAAGAAAAATAAGGTGGCAAAATAAAATACGATGCCCAGGAGGAGCTCGCGAGCTTTGGAAATAGTGGATGGAATTGCGGTGGCAAAAGCGGAAGAGGGAAGACCGCTCGTTCCCGCGGACGCTTACAAAAGTGTTCGCTCCGAGGCTCTGTGGTCGTGAATGCGTCTAGACAGCTCCACTTCACGCAATGAAAACACACCAGTCGACTCTCTCCTGATGCAAACTTTCATTATTTACCCAACACCGGGTTGGCATCCGAGAGAACACAGTGAGCGCGTCAGAGACAGTACCCACTCCCGTATGGGGATATCTGTACCTTGGGATATTCTTTCGCGCTCGAGTCTTCCCTGTCGCCCATTCGCTCCGCGCAAATTTCACGCACGTGCATAGAACGCAAGCTTTTTGTGCTGTCTTCCGCATTTCTTCTTAGAAATTTCTTTAACGTTCTTCACACCGTAGCGTATCCTTCAACTCGCCAACAAGCGTTCCGCAATAACTTTCTCGACTTTTTCCATGCATATTACACATACTTTGTTGCAGGGTTAATATGCTCTCTAGCGGGCGAAGAACGAGGAGTTAAACTTGAGAGAGAATAATTAGTCGCGACAGCGAGGACTGAATATTTAGGACTTCTCTGGGGGATAACAGCAGACCAGGGTTAACGTCATACTGATTATGAAAGCTGTCTCTACAAACTTGGTAGATTTCATTCTCCTGAGAGAATGGCGCGTGGACTTTTTAAATGGCACTCACGATATGTGGGTTTTGAATTTTTATCAGATGTACCTCACTTTAAAGAATTACTAGGTAAGTCTAAGTATTACTATGTAATCGTTTAGCACGGATTTAACACTGATTTTATAATCGAGAATAACATTCTTTAAACTTGAATCAGCTTTTCCTTATTGTTATAATTTTTCTTTTTACATAAATTGTATGAGATAACAAACGAGAAAGTATGCAAAGTAGAACCTTGCACGTTATTTCCTTCTTCTGCTCCTCGTTATTTTTCCCTGTTTCTAAAGCTACTTCTGTAAGGAGGTACGTTAATCGATTTCGGCTTTTCATCAAGGTATCTTTGTTAAAAACGAAAAATAATGTGGAAGCAATGTGTAAGGTTTTACTTTGCGTTCTTGTTCTATGACATTTTACGTAAGCTTTAGCGAAATGTTAATTTATGAAAATATTCAAAATGCTATAAGATTCGAACTGCATTACCGATCATTACGAAATTTGGTGAGTAAGAGCACTGAGTGCTATTGTTGATCTCTATAGAAAATTGCAATTAATTGAGCGATATTTAACGTAAGTCAGCAGAACACATACATTTTTCGAATATACCGGAATTCCATAAACATTACACTCACTTATAGATTCATCACAAATTTGATGCGAAGCCTTCTTTAGAATGGCTTTATTTATGAAAAATTATTTAGCTCGATAGCTACTAATTTGCAAAGGCTGAAAGAAACTACAGACATTTTTCTATAAATTCAAAATTGCACAATCGCAAAAGGCTAGAAATATTCGTGATTATTTTTCGGGCCTGGATTTCAACCAATCACAGAGTGGTATTCTCGGTAATCGAGTTCATTTGTTAAAAATTTCATCGGAAATTCCACCCGGATATTGCATACTAACTCTTCACTCATTTTTCCAACCAATGCAAGATTCTCATAGATGTTCTGTTTCCTTGAATACTGCTCTGTGCTTAGTCGAAATCCAGGGTCGAAAAATAATACGACAAATACCCCTTGACCTTCAAAATTAATCGTAATATTTCCCTCTAGTTTCCTTGCTTAGCATTGATCGGGATGAATTTCGCACAAAAATCCCGATCATTGCTAAGCAGGGAAATATTACAATTAATTTTGGAGGTCTCGGGATATTACTACTGATTATTTTTCCCATCGGAATTCGGACCATTAGAAACGACGCATTTGGTCTCATGTGGGGGAACCTAGTGGATTTTATTTCGGGTATTTTTCGGATATTCCCTCATAAGTTGCCAAGCAACACGAACAATTTTTTAACAACTCTTAACCTGAGAAAACTTCACATCTGTCAAACTTCTAACGAGAAATGGTCACGACAAGCTCAAGGAGCACCGTGTCTATTAGCCGAAATTCTGATGGGAAATGCATCCCTCGAGCTTCAAAATTAATCAGGAATTTCGCTTAAACTTCCCTACATGTAAACAATCGTATGAAGTTTCGTAGAAAAATACTTCACGCAAGCACTCGGGATTTTTTAACCTGCACAACTTGAAACTTTTGGGAAATACCCGATAATTTCGAAGCCCTTAGGGTATTACTACTGGAAATTTGTTACACACTCACCTTAACAAGCTTAATAGACATAATACTTTCAAGATCTCAGAACACAAGTAACATGATGTAGCCAGAACACCACTTTTGGCAAGTGGTTGATTGAGCAAATCGTTAAAATTGTAAAACTAACTAGATACAACTATGAGTAGATAAAATTATAAACATAGTCGAAAAAGTGATAAAGCTTAGCTGAAAATAAATAATTTACTAATCAAAGATAATTAGTACATGATCAGAAGAACTCGGATCGTATAAGTGAAGAGCTGTCACGAAATGGGAGATGGGTGGATTGTTTGCTGGGCAAGATCGGTAACTTGTCTTACTCTTGGACATCTGTTACGATGGCGGGGGTAGTTCGTACAGCACATCACGAAGGGCAGCTTTTCTCGCGTGGTCTTGATGCTTACGAGAACAAATGTTTCTCGGAGAAAGGATACGGATGGTGTGTCAGCGTGACTATATCGCGAAGGGATAGGAACGCGCTGTGCTTGAGGAGGAATAGAGGGCTAGGCGATGGTAGAATACCCGTTCGTTCTATATCCCGTATAACAGAGTGGTATTAGTAGGCGAATGTGTGTTGGGCCGTGGGAATGGCAGCAGTAGACAGGGGCGGTATTGTAACAGCGACGAGCTGGGACAATAATCGCGGCTTGGCCCGGTTGCTGTCGTTACGCGACAAAGCGTGCCCCCGCGAGTGTACATACCAGTGGAAAAGCATCAACGAAAGAGGACGGACGTTCGCTTGGGATGGCAGAAAGAACTGTATACTTCCGTTGGAGCCGCGCTGTGTACGTTCCGAAGCTCTAATGAGAGTTTCGCCGGAAGTCGAACGAGAACCGAGCGCCAGAAGCAGCACCAGGGTCACAACATCCGTGCTCTTTGCGTCATTCTCGTGAAAGAGTTCCGAATCACTTTTCCACACAAGTCAACTATAGTTGACTATAGGAAAGTTGGATCTCTCTGGTGCACGAACGGATCGGTACGATGCTACAGAGAATCTGTAGAAAATCCACGGGCAACTGTCATGCTACTGTTTCATGCCGCTTTTTTATTTTTATTTACGAAAAAAGTCAAAAGCCTGCGATTGACATCCTCAAATATCTCGGGGCTACGAAGCTTTGTCGTTTCACAGCTTTTTCAAGCGTTCAACGATTTTGCGATGTTTCTGACATTAGGCGCAGTTGCCGACAGGTTCGTGATCGTTAGTCAGCATGTCGGATGCGTACCTCAAAGAATTTTCTATGAAAGTATCTATATAATATGTTCATTCAAAGATCTATGAAGCATGTGGTAGAGAAACAAACATGATTAATGCTGCTATGTGTACGCTGAGAAAAATTAGTTGGACAACAATGCCGAATATAGTGAGTTCTAGTGTATAAATAGTCCCGGATACCATAATTTTGTAGCCGGTATGATATTTATCGTTGCGGGAACCATAAAAGCATTGTTGTTTCCTTAGGTATCTCCTATTGTAGATTCGACCGTGCATTATATACATTTTTCTCATCGATTTATTCTTTTTACATCGTCAATTAATGTTTCGTCTTGCTTCTTCATAGAGGAAGCTTTGTTTTCATTACAAAAAAAATTTCGAGATTTTAATCTCAGAACATTCAGAATTGTCTAAAGCACCGAGGTAAGTGGCTTAGAAAAAGTGTCCATGAGTGCGCGCGCGTGTGTGTGTGTGCGTGCGTGCGTGTGCAGGGCTTTGAAATTACCTGTAACTCACGAATTGTTCAACCAATCGAGTTGAAATTTGACATACAAGTGAAGCAGCACTTTGTATTCAATCGTTGCAATTTTTCCAGGAAATGTATGCAGGATCTTTGTTTTATGGTTTTTCGAAATTTTTCAAAGAAGACCTGGTGCGCTCTAGTTTTGGTTAAACTGATGATGTTTCTTTGAATAATTTTTGATAAGTGCATGTACTCTCAATGTTGTTTAGTGCTAAATTTGAGCGATATCGGAAGAAAGGTTCAGATTTTCCAGAGTTTTAAAATTTCCGAAAAAATCACTTTTTTGTCCTAACTTTGGCAAAAGATGAGACAACGAACTTAAATTTCATACATAAAATCGGTACTATCTAGCGATGATTGGTACATAGTTCGTCATAATATGCAACATGGTCAAAGTTTGTCAGGATTTTGAGTTCTGGAAAAATTATGTTATATCATTAACCTTAACAAAACATAAAATAGCGTAGTTAAGCGTTAGACATGAAATCAGTACTATTTAGCAATAATAGGTACACAGTTTCATTATAACTTGTTATGTGGTTTAAATTTGTCAGAAATTTAACTTTGATAAAAACAAAGCTGCAAAGTTGAACTTCGCAAATTACTTCCCCATTATTTTTGGTTGTTTTTACGAAGCTCCCTGCATGAGGAGACCAGAATCGATTAAGATGCTTCTTCATAGAGGTAGCTTCGTAAGAAAACCAAAAACAATGAGAAAGCAATTTGCAAAGTTGAATTTTGCAGCTTGTTTTACATACCAATGTATTCTGAATATGACTATGATTATGTTTTATTTGGAATACAATAAAACCGTTAATCGATTAAGCTTTTGCAAAAATCTACCTGATATTTAGAAGCATCATTGGGTCTTGCCTCAAACTAACAATGATTGGGGCAAACTCAATAACTTCTTGGCTCAGTAAAATTTTAGGGAAATAATGTATCGACCTTGTTTGTTATTGTACAACCTCAACCCCCGAGTAAAAACGTTTTGTTACAATAATAGAATTCTCATTCGGTTGCCAGATATTTTGATCGGGCCGTGATATGTTTACTGTTACGGAATCAGTAAATAGTTGCTGATGTAACCGAATCGTTTACCCCGGGTATTAGAGGGATATAAGATCAATTCCACTTTTTCATACAGGAAACGAGTAATATGGTTTCAAGAAATTCTCTGGGGAGGACAGAATGGTCAACATACTTTCACTTCAGATCTTTCGTAGAAGATATGTAGCGGGCATTCCATACCAACTTAACTTGGGTTCGACCCTCGACCTCTGGAATTCACTCTCCGATTTTTCATGTGATTGTTCTATCTCCAAGTAGCGACCATATTTGAAATTTTCCTTCTTAACAATTCATATACTTGTGATTTTTACGACGAAGATATTGTAGGCCATTTTCAAAAAATTCCCATAAATTCTATATTGGATATCAATATTTCTAAGCTTGAGCCCAAAGTAGGCTGGATCTCGTTTCTATTCTTTACGATTTTTTTTTTCAAAAGGAAAATGTCGTTCTCCCGTTCAAATACGTTTATGCGAATCTTTCGTCATAACAATAAAAAAAATTAGTTCTGTATACCGGTGGAATAAATTTAATATTTCATAGAATTAGCAGTATAATCCGCTTGAACATTGACGTCCGACATCCAACGAATTCCTTTGCTCAGTCTCATTTTTATAATTCATTAATTTATAAAATGCATAAACCTGCTTCGATTGACAGTTTGCTCTATGCTTGTGGCATTTTTTTTCGGCTAATCTGTCTTATTAGTTAACCAGATCCTGTGTGAGGTGCGGGTGGGGCGGAAGCAACGCCGCGATGCGAATGAAGACAGACGCAAGGGGTTGGGAGCGCAGGGTGTAAAGCGCGCGTTTACCGCACAATGGCCTGAGCCTATTGTCATGCAGATTCCCCTTGCCTAATATAAAGTGATCATCAGGGGCATCCAGACAATCCCCGAACGCATTAGCACCTAGTCTCCGCGCTCGCCTGCCGAACTTGTACATTCGCTAGCGCTTCGTATATAAGCTCGTTCGTGCGTATGTCTCTCTGTACGTAGGTATATACTACTATCCACCCCTTCTCCGAAGGCACGATGATTGGGGGGTAATATATTCGCACGATGATACAGCGTTTCCCCTTTGGCAGAGTCTGTTACCACGGCAACTCCGCGCTCTCCACAACGCTTGCAAAATATGCATTAAAATGAAATCTCTGTCAAAAAATACGCCATACGCCTCTTTGTTAGGGAATGTGATGTGACGCGAGTGACTTTTGTGTTTTTCGCATGTCCAATGAAGCTATTGGACATTATATAGAGATTTTTACATTACAGCGAGACTCTCATGAAATTCTCGTAAAACAAGTTAACATTCATTTTTGCTTATAAAAGTTTGCTAATAATAATTATATTTTCGTAGGTAGTTAACAATAATTGCATTCACGTCAATGAAATAATTGGATTTTTGCAATATTGCATTAACATGAGCGAATTGCACTTTATAGAATTTTCGAAAAACAAAACATCTGAGAGAACGCAAAGTTTTCAAATATAATTATTCGTTGCCTGCAGCGAGTGTCTTTGTCAATTAATTGTATCTCGTGAACGTCAATATGGTCACGGGCTTCGTTTATAATATCAGGAGATGAATTAGCGTTTTGCTGCTACTCAATTTCGCTTCAACGTAGGAAGCGTATGGAATAATGATTATTTCGTCGATCAGTTAATTATCGAATATCGTATGCATGATGAAAACTTTTATTATTAAATTGATAGCATTTTTCACGTGATCGTTTTGTTCATGTACTGAATACAATTTACATAGTTCATTTCTGGAAAGATCGGCAACACCCAACTTTTTGCAATTAAGCTTAATTATTGTCAAATAATACCACACTATACGCCTTTTTGTTAGCATGACTTGATGGGAAAAACGTTCATGTTATTCAGGCTAACTTTCTGACAAGCCCTTGAATTTTAATCACAACAAAACCATAATGGAAATTGGCTAGTAACATGAAACAACATTTATTCAGTTCGCGAAAGTTATTACGTATTAAATATATCTGTAAAGGTTAGTCAATAATAACAATCATAACTAGTATATATACCTATGACAGAGTCAATTGGAAATACATCTGAAAAATGGCAGAGTTTCGTTAATCGCTGTCTGAATTAATTGCAAGCAACCCTTCAACGTGAGCGGAATAAAATAAATACTTAATCGCTCGATAGGGTAAAAGTCGATGAAGCAATTAAATTTATTTGGGTCACTTGGTTATAACGAAAATCATTCCGGGTTTATGAAATTCCGATATTCTGAAGTACATTATTTTTATTCGTAACTTTACTGCATATTGTGATAGTGAAAATACTTTTAAAGCTGTCCCAAAGTATATTTCAATGTGATTCATCGTTGCTTGAGTCAATCGCGGCTGCGACTCCCTCGACAGTTACCGGGTGACGTTAATTTAATCAAGCTTCTGAAACGAGCAGTTGCATGACGAGAAGGGCTAAAAAACAGGGTTGAAGAAGGCGAGAGAGAGAGAGAGAGAGAGAGAAAGAGTCAGGGAGTGAGACCCTCGAATCTGCAAGGGAAATTAACAATGTTTTCCCTCTCCCTCTCTTCTCAAGGATCACTCGTCGCTAAGTAGCCTTCCGCATCATGAAATGTCCCACTTTAACTGGCAGCACGAGAAGAGCTCCGCCACCCTCTCTCCTCACGCTCTCCTTCCTTCTTCACTTGAACTGGTGAACAAAAACGTACGATTTCTCTCCGCAAAAAAATTCAATCAACCCTCTTACCCTATTCTGCGATTCAATCGACCTTTTTCTTCCCCGTCGACAATAAGCATCAACTTTAATTCATGATTGACTTACTTTTTCATCGTCTTATATCTGCAGTAAGCATATTAGTGTATTTCAATATCGGAACCAAAGGTATGTTCATACTGTAAATATAGTTAACTAAGCTTGAAAGCAAAGTATTAAGTACAGTTAAAAAGTCTGCATCATCTTCATGTATAAAAACGAATGTTAACCTTACACTAGAAACAGGAAACTTGGAGAGTGTCCTTCTTCCATAGGGTCAGACCGGTTCTAAGCAAGAATACTTAAAAATTCCTCTCCTGAAATGAAAGTAAAGGAAAAGAGGTTAGAATGTTTTTATTTTCGCAAGATCGTTCATATTTATCGGTCCCGATGAAATAGCAATCTGAGTTTTGATTTGAACATTTATCTATTCAAACGCTAGAAAACGTAATTTAGAATTTCACTAATCATTTTCTAGCGCGGTGAAAATCTTTAGGTGTGGTTTCGCGATTTCCTCGATCTCTCCGGTGGTATTAATATAATTTACAAGTATTCAATTATAGAACAAATTATTCAATGAAATACTTTGACAAGCCTACGAGTGGCCTTATCAATCATATATCATTAGTCTCAAAGACCGTCGTTAATTCGATGTATATATTCTCAACGAGAATCGAACATGATTAATTCCATAGTGAGTTCACACATTGACATCGTTTGATCTCTCCGCCGGTATTGCATTTCGCCCAACATTGCGACCCTAATTGTCGAATATTACATGAGCTTGTATACGTCGCCTGCAGAATCATTACGACCATAAGGTTCAACCTCCATAATTAACCAATAACGATTTAATCGACGTGACAAATTAATTACCAATTATATTTACGGCTCAATTGACATAAAATCGAATAACATTTCATTTCCATAGGAAGTCACTCCGAGTCTGCAAATCTATCTATCTCTGGGGAGTTCACGGCGATGATTCAATCGATTCACAAGCAGAGAACAAAGTATCAGAAAATCCCGTGGGAAATATACGTGGGCGGAATTAAACGGTTTTTCCGAGAGGCTGCTTTACCGCTTCTGCTGCCTGTGGTTGCGTAATTTATAGATGTCTCTTCCGCTTTCTTTCTCACTCACTTTACCAGGCCAGCGATTTTCGTCGGATTTATGCGTCCCTCAACATCATTTCATCAGAAATATTCTCAAGCTCCGATTTCCAGTCTTCACTGCACTGCATGAAACTTAAGACACAATCGCTAAAAAAGGCAAGTTTCTCGATCCACTACACAATTGTTTTACAATTTCTTCGATGTATATTATGCAATGCGGAACGAGTATAAAAATAAATTTATCAGTCAACGCAATATTCTCAGAGCTACCCTATCAACAATAAAGCTAAAGCTGCATTAGAAAAGAATAAATCAAGATCACATCAAAATATCTACCGAATCCTCGTATAGAGTGAAACTAGATAATCAATTCGAAATTGAGCATCTTACAGTTTATTCGAGTGTTATATAGGAGCGTTTGCGTGACCTATAAAAAGATAGACTGTTTCAATGATTTTCCTATAAATGGTTTAACGACGACGGATCTATCCTATCTCGAGGTTTAACTCTACAACTCAGTATTCCATTTTTATTTAATGGGTCCGAATTTTTTTTTTTCCGATTTAGTCGACCTATAAACTGATTTCAGCAGTTACGACTTAATTCAATTATACGTGACAGGGTGGGTCACGGAAATTAAATGATAACCCTGACAATATAAAGTTGATGCATTTCCATCTCTCGAAGTGTCAGTTATATGGTGATTTGTCCAATTAAATATTATGAATTCCATCTTTCGGACGAAAATAGAAGTTGGTGTATGAACGTCAAATAGAACAGTGGCGAGAAAAATATTGCCAAGTTTCGCCAATGGCAAAGAGTAAAAAACATTTTCCTATCGAAATTAAATCTGACGTCGCAATCTCGTATTATTCATGAATGTTGTGAACACAATACTATTCTCATTCTTACAGAAATTTTTTGAAATTACTGTGGCTTCTAACACAGTATCCTTATCTAATAAAATATGTACCTTCTGAAGACGCGTCAAGCGGAAATGCTTTAGAAGAGAACCAACCGGGGCTTATCACCGCAAGCATAAATCGTCCTTGAGCTCCGGAGAAGCCCATTTCGACCTTGGTGCTTTTAACGGCTTATTCCCGCATCCTCCCAGCGCCATTTCGATGTCCAACGACAAATAAAATATCCAAAGAGGGTAAAGGGGACCGAAACGAAATTAAGGTACGTTTTTATTATTAGTTCTTAATGTTTCGTTGAGAAATGTATTATGTCTATCAAGGAAATGTCAAGTACCAATTTAAGTACATGACAGTGCTCGCAATTTTTCTGTATTGATTGAAATATCGTGCTTAGGTCAATCTTATGCCGTTATTATTGGACTTCAATTAAGGTTGGGCTTGAATGGCATATAAAATGGAAACTTGTACAAACTTTGTAATGAATAATTTTATTTATTGGTTAAAATACATGTAAGTATTCCTGATAAGTTTACATATGAAAATGAAAAAAGTTTTGGTTCCGGCTTCAGCTAACGCCATTCGGCTGAGCCCACAGAAATTCCACAAGGATTTGCTATTCTCTTGTGTCTTATGTCGAAATTTTCATTACATTGAGGAACTTTTAAGACGAAGTCAATTGAATATACTTTGAGCTAACGAAATTCTGTTGGCTCAAGGGAAATTTCATTAAGGCGATACGATACGCTCTCTTATCCATCCGCCCCGGGTGCAGGCGATATCAAAACTGCTTACCTATTATGTTCAAGGTTCCTTGACGTTTCTCGATAGAAACACATTAGCTTGATGGAATTAATAGGCCGACGAATACATATCTAATTTCCTTTTATCTGGAAACCTCTAGCAGCTCTGAAAAATTGGTGGTCTGCATAGTATATTGCATATTTAGGTGGCTACATTTTTCGCTGCACCGTCCAAATGCCCTTAACCTGACCACTATAAGCCATTGTCATTATCCACACCTTTTAATAAGAATATGTATGAAATTCTGTAACATATTGTTGATTTAGCATTTGCGTTAATGTCGCATGACACATTGTTAAGGCAAACATTTTTTCAACCACAACTTTTCGGTAACAAAATCGGGAAAGGATCGTGTAATTGTTTTCAACACGGAAAAAATATCACTCTACCCTGAAATCTGGAAATATGATGACAGGCTGCTCTTAACTTGAAGCGACTGATTAATTTAGCGCGAGTTGATTTATCGCACGTTTATGCGTCTGATGAAACCTAAAGAGAGTGTCGCAGGCGAAGGTCGACGATCTTTCCAGTGAAGAATCATCGTGTACTCACCGAAGAAAGTTGAGCTTTCTCGGTATAAAGTAGTAGAATGTTGGAAGAGAGTGGAAGGTGACAAGTGAGCGAGGGGCAGATAAGATAAGCCTTCTACTTTGTAACCGTTGTATCCGGAGGACATGGCGGGCACGCTCGTGAAGATCTGGAAAACTTAGTGGGAGTTTGCAGTTGCTTTCATTTTATTTTGAGACAGGACGAGTCAGAAAGAGCTCGCGACTTTGTCGGTATATTACCGACGTCACGCGTCACAGGCTTATCTGAGATAATTCGTCCAGTTATTATCCGTTCACGTGTTAATTGCACGAACGTTCCATTCTATTATCCCGCGAGGAAACTACTGCGGTGTGTCTCGACGTTTAATGGCTTGCACAGGGAATTATGCCAAGAGCTCAGTACAGCTCCTTCGCTCTAATACCTCGTTCGAAACTGTAGCCACTAATTCTACTATAGCTTACCGACTTCAGACCTCGAACTAAATTGATTATGCGCAGAAATATCGAATATCAGATACTTGAACTTGTCAGCTTATAACTGCAATGAGAAATAAAATTAGTTGGTTCGATGAAATGGGGAACTTAGGTAAATTAGAATGACCATTCTCATGAGTATATTTAAAAGATTCTGTTACATAGTTACAGAATTTTCTTCCAGCATTAGCCATGTCCACAGATTTGTTCAGCTTATTTACGTTAATTATGGGCCCGGTCCGAAAAAAACCTCATTCAATGATTAAGGAAATATAATTTCAGAAATTTATCTGTTCTGATAATTAACATTTCATCAGAGATGTGGAAATGAGTATTTCTTCTTTCTGCTGCTATACATTATCCTCCCAGAACTTGCAATGAAAATAATTATGCGGTAAAATATCAGAGTATCGAAACAGCGAACCTGTCAGCTTCCACCCGTACACAGTAACTATACACCGACGTTTCTTACATTAAGGCCAAGAGGGTTGAAGTTTGCACAGTTCGAAAAGTAATATCGTAAGCAGCCGGGTGAGCTGGATAATTTGCATTAAAAATCTATCGGCAATCCGGCCTGTTGTGTGTACGTATTTACCGCTCATCCATCAAGAGTTACCGGATCGTTACTCAGCCACCGCGTACCGAGAGCTACCGAGACTCAAGTGGAAGGTAGTGTGAGAAAGAGAAGTGACAAAGTGTCGGAAAGTTAGGAGACCCCCTCAACCCGCCTCCTATAATTTGCTGCTTCTGGTGCTTCGTGTGGAAGCTCACCAAGCACAACGCTCCGCTTCGTAACGTGTTCTCACGCGCTATGTCTATCCGCATAAATCTGCCCGAGGTGAGTCAGCTTCAGTGACACCGTCGCGATAATCGAGACCGACAGAAGCGCTCGAGTTTCATGAAGCTCTCTCTAAACAACGATAATTTTGATTATCGTTCGACGAGTCCCTAGGGCATGTTACATACGCAAGCCGTATACACAAATCGCAACCCCTTCACCATTCTGCACATACCTATATAGTATTACATCAGAATAAAGTTGGAATCGCTCGATACGAACCGCTATAGCTGCCACTGCTGGAACGAGGCTAGTTCAAACTCGGCCCTTTGATATGTGAGTCTCAAAGGAATCTCTTCGTTAGCAGTGCGGACACGCGCGTGACCTCGGTTTGAGGAATCAGTACTAAAACCACGCTCGTCCGAGCTTTGGACAGTGCACGGGAGTTCTACTAGTACTTCTACAGAGTTAACAGTGACCTGCCCATTAGCATCGCCCAACTGTGTCTGAAGGCGGGGCCCTCATTTTTCATTACACCTCTGAGTGTTTTTTTTGCGAGAAAACTGTTATTGAAAGCCTCGAAAAAGTGTGTTGGAAAAGCGGTTGTATTGTATAATGGCGAGAACTCATTTCAAAAGACTTTGCGGTAGTTTCCGCGTGGAAATACGCGTTAAAATAATGATGTCAAAATGTTATCATGGGTGGAAATGTCTAAGAAATTACTATTTTTGAGACACGTTACGAAAAAAAATCTTAGAAAAGTTCAAGGGATTTTGAGATTGATCTGATCCCAAGTTTAGCATCGTCCAATGACAACCATTATCGATCCATCATATATTTGTGAAAAAAATGTCCATAACGATGCATAAAAAATTTGTATTCGTCTTACAAGTAAATTGTAAATTCTAATTCCTTCTCCCGCAATGAGGATTGAAAAATACTGTGTTCCAGGAAAACTACAACTAGATTGTTAAAAAAAGGGTATCAATTTGGCAGAAAGTCTCTATGGACGCTTCCGGACAAATCTTCCATATTCTATCTGATTCCAAGTTTTTGGACTAATTAGACCATAATTTGTGACTTACATACAGTAACTTCTAATGACAAACATTATCGTTCCATCATATATTTATGAAAAAAATATCTACAACGATCCACAAAAAATTTTTATTCGCCTTACAAGCAAATCCCTCCTAATTTCTTCTCTTGCAACGAGAATTTGAAAAATACTGTGTTCCAGGAAATGAACTACTAGATTATTAAAAAAAAAGGGTATCAATTTGGCAAAAAGTCTCTATGGATGCTTTGGGACAAATCTTTTTGTAAGTACATGTATTTCAACTTAATTCTATGGTGTGCCATCACGCAAACATTTGTAGCCACTATATCATTCGTGTCAATACCACAGAATGTATATATTAATTCATGATCATTTCAATCTATTCCACTTACTAAATGGGATCATTTACATGAATCACAACAATTTTTACACCGAATATGGAAATCTTAAAATGACTAATTGTCTAATTAATTAAGTTTAAAGCCCTTCAAAATCATTTGTTACCATTACCGTAATTAACGCGCGGTGACAATAGCGACAAATAGATCAAGTTAATAACCAAAAAGAGTACTATGATGGGAAAAAATTGCACTTCTGTCCTAGGCTTTATTTCGTAGAGTTGTTGAATGAAATATTAGGTCCCGCCAGAGTCGATATTATACAACTGGCACTTCGGTCGTTGTTCTAACCCCTAAGTGTAACATGTACGGCCCGTCAACCTTTCCGTTTGTATAATTTCCCTTTTACGTTACTCCAGAGAGCAACTCTTGGAGGAAAGTCCACGAGGTGAGCCGCTCGTGTCTTTAATATCAACAGATAGCCACGCAGGTTGGTGGGCTCTTTCGCACCAAGACTTTTCACCTGCTTTATATGCTCCGGCTATGAACACACTGAACTGGACCACAGCAACACGCTTCGCTACATACACATACTGTCACGAATTCAAAGCGAACTCGCAGACCACTTAACGGTCATAAAGTGACTGCTATTGGAGTACTTCAGGGGTAGCTGCTTCACGAGAGATAGGAGAGAAGATGAACTTCTTGAATGGCGTCACTCGAGAAATATTCTAGTCGATGGGGTCGTGTCGTGTTAAGTCGTCCGAGGTCACGTGCTTTATATTTCCGGGTTGCGTCTCATTCGTCTTATTATATACGAAAAAAAAAACACTTGGGTTTAGTAGAGCTTCTTTTTCATTTTTCGTACAGAGTGAAAGTTTTCGGAAGATAAGAATTGACGATGCTATCCCACGCAGGACGACATGAAATATCGTTTAAAAATTACCAAATAGATATGTTTGGTAATAATATTTTATGAAATATTTCAAATTATTTATAACCACAAACTGTTTGAGTGTATGTCAATTATCCTACAAACGTAGAGATTATTTCATTATTGTTCTGTCGGTGTGAAAATATTTTTTCGCCCGTTACGATGGATCTTTTGAACTTGTTAGGAGCCGGCAATTAAAAAAAATATTTCTACCCTTATTAACAGCGGTACTTTAGAAGCGGGTCCTTTTTGGAGAATTCACTTCTATCTTGGTTCGTTTTTCTTCTGAGAACAATGCGAGTTGACCGACAAAGACACCTTTCGAAGTAATTGTAGACCAGAGCGGCAGCATTGTAAAAGTTTATCTGTCCCGATAATCAAGTGTCCTGCCAGAGATGAGGAAATGGGGAAAGTAGGCGAAGGCGATTGGGAAGTCTGGGTCGCAAACTCTGAGCGGAGGCTGTGCACACAGTTTCAGTAGCAAGAGCCAGAGATTGTTAAAGATAATATTTTATCGACGTCGAGCAGCGGGTCTCCTAGGGTCCTCAGCTATAAGTTACTTCACCTTATCTAACGACTTGGTATCCTCTGCTCTGCGGCGCCGCGCGGCTCAGAGTTCAAAAGTTACGCGCCAGCTCAGCAACACATATATAGACCCACCGCGATGCTGCTTCTGCGAGTGAACAACGTAGTGAAGTTAAGCTCACGAAGTTACCATCACAAATGAAGAGAAATGAAATGTAATTTGTAGCAGGTTCGAGCTCCGCAGAAAGTAGTCGGTACGGAGGTAGACAGTTGAGAATTAACCCTTAGAAAATCTACTACAAGTAAAAATCTTCCGTGAATCGTCGCCGTTTCATCTAAGTGCACGACATTCGAAGAGAAAATTGCGTTACCCAAAGTCTGGCAAATATGTCTACCTGTAAGTTTCGTGATTTCTCTTAGTGGCTGTAATTCTGATGCTTCCAGATTCACTTTACCCAACTCGAATATACATATTTTATGCAATATTAAATATGCTAAATGCCATGTAAATCTTGAATTTTCTTATTTATAACGGTTGTCGTAGAATATCACGTTTGGTATAATTCGTCAAGTTCTTGTTGAAATCTATACATGTATATACAGTAAATCAAAATGAAAACGTCCGCTGCTAATTTCTGATCAATTGTAATTCTGAAAAGTGCTAATGCTGCACGACGCTAGAAAAAGACTTCAGAGGATACAATGTACTAATTAACTACCCTACGAACCATAATCAAATGAGAGTTAACCCTCCGAAAGTGTTGCACAAGTAAGAATCTTCTGTGAATCGTCGACGCTTAGTCTGAATGTGCGAGACTTGAAGAGAAAATTACGTTACCCGAATCTGACTAATACGTCTACCTGCAAGTTTCGCGATTTCTCTTAGTGGCCGTGATTTTGATGCTTCTAGATTTACTTCATTCAACCGGAGTATACAAATTTACTACAGAATTGAATAAACTGAATGCAATAAGTTATTCGCTATTCTTATTTATATGCAGTATCACACAATGTCACGTTGGGAATAATCAGCCAAGTACTTCATATAGAACACATAGAATTGTATAAATCGGAATAGAAACGTTCGTTGCTAATGTCTCATCAATTATGACCCTGTAAAATGGTAATGGTACGCAACGTTAGAAAAACGCATTGCAGTATACATAATAAATAAAATTGCGTTACGGACCAGAATCAAATAACAGGTAACGCTTGGAAAATCTTCTACAAGTACACATCTCTTGTGATTCGTCGTCTTTTCATCTAAGTATACGAAATTCGAAGAGAAAATTGTATTATCCGAAGTCTACGAAATATGTCTACCTGTAAGTTCCGCGATGCCTGTTAGTGGCTTTAATTCTGATGTTTCGTTATTTACTTTATTCAACTTAAATATACATATGAGGCATCCCACATGACTTCAGCCACCCAAAAAAAAAATTCGAAAAAATGTCCAAAAATCAGGTTCAGTGGTTATAATGGATACACCAAATTCTAATTTTTTGAAAATTTTATCTGGCGAAATATGCCATATTTTTCATTTTTCATTTAACCCATGATATCTCGGAAACGATTAATCGTATCTTAAAAAAAAGAAAATATGCGTTTTTTATGGCCCATAAGAAAATATTTAATTCAGAATTGATTGTTTAATTTTAGACTATATTTTACTACAAAATTAACGAAAATATTTTTTTTGTGAAAAGAACTTTGGAAAGTGGCATCGAAGAAATTTTTGCCAATAGTGTATGAAAATCCTCAATTTTCGGATTTTTTTTTTTTTTTTTTGGGACCGTGCAAAGTTCATAAGTTATCGCAGTTTGGAATATTTGAAAAAAAATACATATATCGGTTTTATCATGTCAGGACACTCATTATCGGTAATGTCATTTGGTTCATCGTATTCTGCGTACAGATCAATATTTTGGATAAAGGCCGATTTATTGAGAACACAATCATCTTAAGGTTATAGCAGTTTGGCATTAAATTTAATTTGTTTATTTTTCATCTTTTTTTATTATTTATAATTCGTTTCACCACTATGTTATGTAAAAATGATATAAAGTTGGGTTGCACTCCAGAAAAGCACTGCAAATGTCTCGACTGGAGCAGAAACGCGTAACATTTTGTGAACTGATAAATCAACACACTATTGAGAACCCGGCGTGAGTTAGCAAATCAATTCTAAAAATATACTATACGTAAAATACACAACAATGTAAAGAAAATGCTTGAACAAAGATTCGCGGCTGCGAAGATTATTCCGGGGATTCAAAAATGCCACAGCTTCATACTCGTGTCGAAGGAAATATTAATCACAAAGCGATATTCCGCATCGACCGAGAAAATTATCTTTCCGAAACGAAAAACAAAATTCGAAAAGTTTCACAGTGAACTCCTTCAACTGATCTATATAAATGATTGTATGTCATTTTGGCCTAAGATAACGTGTGAAAAAATCAATGAAAAAAATCCAAAACATAAAGGAAGCGAATAAACAATATTTAAACTTTAAAGTATGGAAATAAGTAACATGTATTTTGCTAAATAAAATGATAAAAGGAGTTGTATCTCTCTTTTACCGAATTTAACTTTTTACTTCCACTTTTAACTCAATTTCTTCTCAAATAAAAAAAGGTCGACGTAAAATCGCTATAACATGTCGAAGATTGTGATCTCAATAAATCGGCCTTTATTCAAAATATTGATCTGTACGCAGAATACGATGAAACAAATGACATTGCCGATAATGAGTGTTCTGACATGATAAAACCGATATACGTATTTTTATTTAAATATTTCAGAGTGCAATAACTTATGAACTTTGCACGGACCCAAAAAAAAATTCAAAAAACTGAGGATTTTCATACACAATTTGCATCAATTTTTTCGATGCCACTTCTCGAAGTCCTTTTCGCAAAAAAAATATTTTCATTAATTTTGTAGTAAAATATAGTCTGAAATTCCACAATTAATTCTGAATTAATTATTTTCTTGTGTGCTATAAAAAAAACGCACATTTTCATCTTTCTGAGATGTCGATACGATTAATCGTTCCCGAGATATCATAGGTTGAATGAAAAATGTTAAATATGGCATATTTGGCTAGAAAAAAATTTTGAAAAATTTAAATTTGGTGTATCTATTATAACCTGTGTATCCTGAACCTGATTTCCGGACATTTTTTCGAATTTGTTTTTTTTTGTCTGACTGAAGTCATGTGAAATGCCTCATATTTGATGCAAAATTGAATATACTAAATGCAATGAAAGTCTTGGCTTTTCTTATTTATACGCACTGTCATAGGATGGCACGTTGGGAATAATCAACCGAGTACTTCTTGTAGAATACATCGCACTGCTGATCGAAATAGAAACATTCATTGCCAACCCCTGATCAATAGCGATTTTGTAAAGTGTTAGTGGTACACTGCCCTGGAGGGAACGTAGGATACATTGTGAATGAAACTACGTTTCGAGGCAAATGGTTTCGTATCTTTTCAATTGGATTCGCTATCTCATGAAACTAAAAATATATATGTGTATTATCGGAGATTGAATCGCAATGATACTTTTAAGAAATATATTCTTCTTTCGCAATAGAAATAATATAAGTTATTTTCCGCATTTAGCATATAACATCTAGCAATTATACAGAGGGTAAAATAATTGCAAGCGTCGAATTAGATGGAGAAAATGTGAAAGTTCTGAAATGAAATTGGATTGTTAGTATAGCTGAATGCTTGGGCTACCAAGGTACATGTTAAGGTAAAAGGAAAAGAGGTGGAGGAAAATCGAGAATAAGGTGAGACTCCATTCACGAAACGAAGAGAGGAGGCAATAAAATTGTAGTCGATAAAGTCAAGAGGAAATGTGGAAAGTCGAATACCGAAGAAACTATAATAGAACCTAGCAAAATAATGCAAGCAAGGGAAGATACGATAAGGGAGCTACTGAGCGACATATGAAAAGAGCTACAGTCGTTTCTTTAGCTTCTCCACCGGAAGGAAGGAAAGTGAAAAAGAAGATAGAAAAAGAAAATCGTAGTGTAATGCAAAATATAAAACTAGAAGAATATAAAGTAAAACCTACTAAAGCTGGGAGAATTGTCATATTATATTAATCTTTCAACACACGGAAAGAAAAGATTAGTTACCATAACCAAAAAATGAGTTGACACAACCAATCAATTATTCTATTTCCCTTACAACTCAAATGATACTGCCAACGGTTCGAACGGTAATAAAGACGATTCGAATAGCAGTCCCAATAATTCGAGTGGTAGTCGCAACGATTGGATTGGTTAACCTCACTAATTCACTCGACACTAAGTCCACTCGCGACGACTAATCGTGGATAGTTGAGGTTACTATTGGATATGGTTGAGGCAAATAATTTTTGAGAGATTGTGTACAGCAACTTGGAAACGTAGTTGTCACAACTGAATATTTCTTTCCGTGAACGATATCATTTAACAGGTGTAAGATATAAAATTTCCTTGGCATGCCATATGATCATGCAACAAACGTATGCAATCATGTTTCTTTGTAAAAAGAACGTCTGCAATTGAGCAATTATGAAATTCATCTGAACTCTGCAATATAATTACCGAATAAAACGACTTCTTGGCAAATTAGTTGTCAGCTCGACCTGTAATGACAATGCAGATACTTTAAAGAACTCAGATGACCTGAAATCGTCCATTATTAATCATTTAGCGCACTACCGTGGTTTTCATTTTCACTATTATCATGTTCAAAAAAGCATCGCGGTAACCTTAGTAACACGTTTATAAAAGTTAGTCCGGTTATTTGAAGCGTACTTTCCATTTATCCAAGAGAGCTTCACATAGGTTTTCTGGGGCAGGAAAAACGTCTGGTCACATATTTTTGTATTTCTTATTTCCACGAACTATTTTCACGAAATCCTAACACACTTTCAACACGTAAAGAAGTCACCTCATTAGGAAGGTTCGGGGACTATGGATGACTCAGTGTGGGTGCCGATAGGCACGGATAAAAAAGGGCTTTGCCTTATTTCGAAAGCGGTCGTGTACTTTGATCTACCGTAAAATTTAAGGGTGCGACGAGTCGAAGTGGAAGGAGTAACTGGTGGAAAGCTGAGAGCCACGACCATCGAAAATGGCTGAAAGAGTCGCTACTGATTTTACAAAGGGACACGGATCGGCACCGTTCTCCGTCTATCCCGTGTTCGCGATTCGCAACCTTGTACGTCCGAGATACCGATCAGTATTCAGACGGTGACTGTAGGGTCATGTGAGCTCGTGGCGAAGGTGGTATGGAGCCAGACGAGGAAAAAAAGGATGCGCGCCGAAAGAGTTGAACAGAGAGAAAGAGGAAGCGTTTTCGACCAGCATCTCTCGGACACCGCGTTGGACACACACAAGATTTCCCGGAGATTCTTCATGGTGCAGGATGTCCTGCCTGGCAAACTGACCCTACGTGCTCAGGCTTCCTCATGCACTATTCCTTCTCCAACTTCCGATCCCTCTAGTCAATGCGGCCTCTCCCGATCATTTCAACGGGCACTATACGTGACTGCTCACTGGCCACCGCTATTGCCCACCGTACTCGATGCTACACTATATATGCTGGCTTGTAGCTACTGCATATACAACCAACCACAACTACGAAGTTCAGTACTAGGTAGTGACTGGTCTCGCGTGGCTCATACATACGTAGCATCTATTTTATACTCCCTGCCACTATATTTATCTCCTTTACATCCCTCGCTCTTCGAGTTCTCTCGACTGGCCTTATCTTGACGCGCATCACACCTGAGTCGTTTCCTCTAGCGTTTCATATTATTCTCGTATATTATACATGTAACGGGAGCAACGTGGTGTTGCCGAATCGTTGGATAACACGCTTGGCAAAAGCTCCGATGCAACTTCCAGCTTCAGGTCGCTGAATCGTGCTGAACGTATACATGTCTATGTACAACCGGGTGACTTAACTTTGGTATGTATCTGTCCAAGTTGGCTGTAAGTTGAATAAATTCAGTGTAACCGCAACGTTAATAACGGCAGTGCGAGAGGGGAAGACTGTTCGTTTATTCTGGAGCGAGGTCGAGTGATGCCTCGGGGGCTGAGCCGACTAGAGTCCTCCTTGGAGAGCACCAATTCCGCTCCTCGACGTACAGCGGAATCCTCGGTTTGGGTCACGCGGTAGCCTCGGGAGTTACCTTTCCACGAGGAGAAGGACAGACAGAGGAGACTTTAACTTTGCCGCTGGATAACACAGAATAGAGGCATTGCTGCTGATGCTTGTACAGTCCCTCTGGCATCCCTTAAAAATGTACGAACGGACGAGGGGCTAATAGTATCAGCCTAGATGTCGGGCTAACATCTCTCAAATGCCTAACGATGAAAATGCACGGACCACTGCTACAGTCGCCATGTCACGTATGCCGCCAGCGCAACCCCCTTACGATATGTACTTTTTTCTTCAGTTCAACATTTCCTCTTATTTTACTATTCGTCTTTTCATCCATCCCTTAGGGCCAGACACTGACCGGAAGTAAAGAAGGGTGGGTTGAAATCAATAGCGAGTGGGCGTTTCAAATCAACGATGGGACACGATTGAGATTGCTCGCTTGATTGCTTGTGAGTAGTAGGTGAGGTGGATTTTATTTGAATGTTAGCAACGTGGAGAAAAGTCAGTGAAAGTTACTGGTGTTGATAGAGTTTTCATTGTTAATGATAAATGACATTGATGACAATAGCTTTGATCAGTATTTCCTAAAAAGTACCATCGAAATGTCAAACAGCTCCGAATATATAAGTTTAATGGACGTTACTATTGAGATTGGACAACTTGTCTTTGTGGGGTGTAGCACGTGAAAGTGTAAGGCGTCGTTCTGGGAAATCAAACAGCTGGGGTTTAATTTCACAAGTATGAAAGGACTTGAAGGAGTACTAGTCAATTTTGCAATAGGAAGTGAGTGTAATTTCTTTGCACTTTGTACCTACCGGAGAAATTCGCAAGGTTTCCGTATATCCTCGTTTCCCTCGGGTAATTAAATTCTCTAAATCAACATCAAACAGTCAAAATACTTCACAGTAACAATAATGAAAATATTCAGGACCGGCAAGACCATAAAAACGAGACATGCTCGCAAGGAAAATAAATGTACGTCATCTGGACAACCTTCCATAAGCCTAATTGCATATGCTTTGAATTCGCCGAGAAACGGAAAAGACAAGTTTATTAAGAAAAAGGTATCTATGAATTCCTGAAAAGGTATACATAAGGTTTTTTCCCCGATGTATATGAGAGATTCCATACCAATTCCGCCAATCCATTTTTTAAAGTTCCCGAGAAATATTGTAATAATGTATTCCCTTAGAAAAAGCAGTAAATTTCGAGAGCATACTGTGTTTCGTTTACGGGATAAATAATACGTTTGCTTATATTTTGTTTGGTTTATTGATATCTTGATAACTACATAGCGTATTGTAACTTGAAAAATATGAAAATATTCGTTTTTTACGCAGTCTTTATATAAATATTTTACACATTTTTTACATTTAGTCAAATTCAATTATATTTTTTTTTTCTTTTAACCGAAGTTTTCTAAATAAGCGATTGTCCGGGAGTGAGACGAAAAAAAATGTACGAAACCCAGACGTTTTCTATAAGGACAAAAAAACAGCACGCGGCTGTGAAAAAAAAGTTTGAAACTTGTTTTGCAACTGCAATGGCGATTTCTGGCATTTAAAAGAGTCATAGCTTCATCTCACTTACGGACAATCGCTTAGAAATAAGGCGATATTGCTCGTCCATTCATAATATGATTATTACTATGAAGGTGAGTATGACTGCCATAGGTTATCCACGAAAAAGGTGACTCAAATTCTTTCGAATATTGAATAATAAGGAAAGAAAAATAAAACCGAGAATCGAAAAAAAATACACAAAATATCTCTAGCATATCTTTAAAATCATTTATATTGATTCTATTATATTTATATGTTGTTTTTTGAATTTTATTGAACTAGTTAGGTCTATTCGTGATTTTAATAAGAAGATATAATTTAAACGAGACAATATACTGGAGGATACAAAGTATTAATATTTTAAATAGAAAAATTAAAAAAAAAATCAGTGGCAGAAGGAATTCCAATTATATATTTTTTAAATCAAGTTATATATGCCACATAAAATTTTCATGATATATATATCAGCTCACATAAATTAAATATTCGTCACGATTTTCACATTATTACCTCACACAAATTACTGATTAATTATTTCTTCTCTCTCATTCATTCACTAATTTCTCGAATATTATATATAATTAAAAAATACTCAGATTAAAATTATTGCACACAGCGTTTGGTCAAAACGTCAATTACACCAGTCAGTGCCGATTCGTCACTGGCGAGTGTTGAACTGACACCACTCACGGTGTAAAAGTGACGAATCGGTGTTAAAAAAGAAAATTAACACGAAAATAAATTTAATAAAACTGCTCGTATTAATTTTACACCGTGAACAGTATTACTATCAACACTATAATGGGTAACACCGAGAAAAAGTCCACACCAACGGCGTTTGATACCGTGAATTTTTAACAGTGTGTGGAATATATCGCATATACCCAATCACCGTTCATCGAGTGCGTAGTACAAAAATCACCGTATCAACTAGAAAGTCACTCCAGCCGTAAGCTTACCAGGCCATTTACCAACTTTAACATTCGTTAATAATCCTCGTTATAATCGCGTCGTTATATCAGAGATTCGTAATAATACTATTCAATTATTCCACGCGTCTTTCGAACGATTAAAAAAACCGGATTGAGGAGACAAAAAAAGAAGGAATATCCCTGCGGTTGATTGCATTAGAGAAACGCGAAAACGGTTTTGGACAGATGCATGGGCCTCGGATGCGGCGAGAAACACTCGATTTCCCTATATATGTATGTACCCACATATAGGTGCTGCAGAGCGGTGCTTGGTCCTGCTGGCTGACAGGCCCGAATAAGCGAGAGGAGTCGGTTTCCCCGGAAGTCCGCGTACGCTCGTCGAACTTCCGTAATGTTTTTAAACGGGTTAGCATACGCGAGAATAGAGGCGGCAGTGGCGAATGGCGGCGAGGCAGAGAGGGCATCAGAACCAGTGGTGACCGGAGAGTCCGACCGCAGCCAGAGCAGCTCAGCGTACTCCAGAGCTCTGGCTGTTATGTAGGTACTCCATACAACTCTGCTCTTCCATTCTCTCTCATTCTCCACGCGCGCAATCTTGCCTTCTCTCTTCCTCTTGTCACGCCATCTCGTTTTCTCTATCCGTACAACCGTCTACGGACTGGTCAATGTAGCGCCACGCTACGGGGGAGTTGGCGATAGTTTTATAGAGCAAGTTCTGGGGGCCCAAGCCGCAAGTGTCCCTGCAGGACGACAAACCTTGCGGATCTCCGCGGGAGGTGACACATTTCCTGGCTTCCCGCTACGCTCCCTTTATGGGTTCGTTTATGTGCCGTGGCTTCCTCGACCGGCTCCTCATCCCTTTTCGACCCCGTCTTATCCTACCATTGGCGAAAGCAACCCTGCATCGGCAGCTCTCCTTGTACGTTCGACGACCGCCTATACCCATACATACTGCACGTACATCGAAGAGTGCATTGAATACAGGAGGATACGAAGTCGAAGCAGAAGCGTCACATCGACTTTACCGAGCAACCGGAAGGAGTATCGGTTCCTCGGCTCGAATGTCTTCCGAGTTATCGATCGTACACTGTTTCGACTTACCGGTGCGATACTCTCTGCGTATCTCTATACATATCTCGTGTACATACACTCCAGCTTTCTATCGTAACTGCTGTTAAACTTGCTGCAATATACGGATATAGGCTTCATACACCTGCTATACACAAACACTCTCCAAGGTGAAACCTCTAGCAAAATGCGAAAAGTGCAGGTACTAGTAACTTCAAGTGGCGACCCCCGTGAAGACTTCCGGTATACACTGCAACTCGCGGAGATCCATTTTTTCCTACAGCTCTTTTGCACTTTTCTCGCCTCGCTTCCTTCTAGTTTCTTTAGGAAAAATTTTCAAGTTTTCTTCTCAGCCGGTCGCATGTTTGTTCTTGAGTGCGCGTGGCCCAAGTGCTCATATATGTTTCCGCAAATTAAACAGGGTGGGCTCATCCGCATCTACGCTCTTCTGAAAATTTTTTTATTTCATCTCTTGTGGCGGAAAAGAAAATGAGGTGAACACCAACGCGGTCTGTGGTGCGCACCTAAAGAGAGTACAGAGAGTGCTTGCTCTGAAGCTATCTCGGAGCCGCAAGAGAGCCTGCCGCATCTCACTACCGCGTGGAAACATAGCGGACGCTCGTGTCGCGGAAAACTAACTTTTTCAGGATCGCCAAGTTGGAAAAAAGTTTAGCCAGAGAAATGAGACACGAGAACGGCTCTTCATAAATTTTAATGGGCAACCTAGATGTCCTAAGTGACGTGATACTCTTGACGCATTTCCCGAGCGTAATGTACTTTGCTCAATTGTAGAAAATAAATATATTTTTCCTGGTCTCTCTGTAAATTTAGGTTTATTACGGAGTGTGTATTTTTGCATTAGAGTTTCAACAGTCTTATTACAGTGAGAATGGTTCCATTTCATTGTTTGTTTCATAAGACATTTGATACTAGTAATTTTTATATGTTGGTAGACAAACGAATAATCCGTGTGGCAAAAATAAGGTTCGTCTATAGAAATTCATAACAATATTCCACGTATATGAAAATGTTAAGTGTCATAAAACACGTGTTCGATATTCGTATTACTAATAACGAATAGCAATATGTATTTATTTATCAGCGCCTACTCGTACTGAACTACGTTTTTGTTTGTTATCCCTTTACTCTGTCGTTTGACACGTCACTCCAGTTTCGTCTCTGGCTTAATAAAAACATCTTCTTTTTTAATTCCACGTTCTCTGATTAAATATCAAAAGGGAGAAAAAAAAACCGTTCAACGTTAATTCATCAGCAAACGTTAATTCAATCTCTTGACAACTTTATTCCTCAGTGTGTAATATTTATAAGACGGATATGTCTCGGTTTTATACAAAATGGTATATATAAAATATAGAAAACGATGAAAAAATGTATGTATAATTTTTTTATCCTCTCAAATGTGAAAGGAATTAGGACGTTGAGAAAAATAAATGATTCATTCCACTCAAATTAAGAATTGAATTAAATTTGATGACTTAGTGCACTGGAATTACGATTTATCCTAAAACTAATTATTAATACTACTGGGCTTAGTATTTGCAATAGAAATGAATCACTTATTTCAACTAGACTCAGAAACCAAGCAGGAAGAAAATGTCAAATGATTTAAATCAGCAAATCCTTGCTTCACACCAATGATAAATGTGGTCGTAGAAATACGAATTGTGATTGCATTCACACCATTTTTCAATGCTCATTAAATATTATACCAATAAAATTGTTTCGCTGTACGAGTAGACTTTGATTCATCGGAAATATTCTCATTCGTTTCCCAGTAGAACTGTACCTAATGACGAGGAGATCCAATTTCGTGTAATACGCCAAGTGAAAAACAGGCCAAGTTTTAATTACGTATCCGTGATTGCTGACTCGGTAACGTGAACACAGTCAAGTTCTGAGCCCAATTCGAAGAGCCATGGAGAGCTCCATTCACACACGTAAAAATCGTATGCAAACTCGCAGCTGCCTTTGCACTTGCAAATGCTCAGATATCACACACGTGTTCCGGGTTCTCGATATATATGTAATAGAATTTTAATTACGGGAGTCGGTGAAGGTTCGTGACGGAAAACTAGGACACGTGCAAAAATCGACTAGTGTAATGATTCGTTGCATAGCTCTACTATTCCGTCACTGCATAACATTTTTTTTATATCATTAAGCTTGATTTGAGAAATCGATGCAGCAGCTGTCGGTCATATTCGATGCTGTTATGAGTCAAACGTATAAATTCAAAAATCCGCTTGTTGTAGAAATATCGGGCTGTAGGAAACAAAAAAAAATATTTATATACACATATATATCTACAAAAAAATACAACAATATATATCCTGGCTGAATCTGTCGGTACAATCTGGTCGTACAGTGACCGTATGGACAAGGACGAAAATCCATATTTCACAGTTACATAGCAAAATGCATTATTGATCAAACGTACATAAAAAAATAGAGTATCGGAGGCATGGGCCTGTTGGGTTACCGAATAATTCACGAGCGCAAAGAAATCGACAGGCAGGTTGAGAGCACAAAGCTCTGAGCATATATAACCAATTCGTTATTTCACAGATGAATCGAACTTACGGTAACTAATTGAAAATCCGATCGTACCGACAGAACCTCTACTATACTTTCAGCAGACTTGATTCTTGTGCTTATCCTAGCAGGGCCCTGTACATTGCTCCGCAATTAATCGCTATTATGAAATGAAAAACTTTATTTCTCGATTCTGCCATTCCCCTCAACCAATCCCTCAGCGTCTTTTTCTCGCTTTCATGTCCTGCTCTTCTGCAGCGACCAACTCAGCCCAACTTTAGCAAATCGTTCGACATTCTTCGTGAATTAAATTAGCAAAGTTTTAGCCTGAGAAATTTGCAGAAATTGTGCACGTTGAGAAAAGGGAGCGAGTTATTTAAATTTGTTAGCGCGTATTCACTGGAGCTTGACGTATTTTCGCATCGCTCTAACTCGATCTTATAAACGGACGAAACTTTGATTATGTCACTGGCTTGCATACGTGTTTCGAGAAACCGTAATCCAAGAACGATACAACTTTTGACCATAACGCCTAAGCGATTTATGGTGCAGCGCTCGACTAATAAGTTTAGTTCTTGGTGCGTCAGCACGATTCTCGCTCACATTCTAATAACACGAAGCAGCGAGAATAAAACAAGTAAAAAATAAATTTTCTCTCGAAGGAGTTTGTAACCTACTTGGTCATTTGTCATGGCTCTGGAAATATGCACATACAAATTCTAGCATCATGTTAAAATCGAGTCACGTTTGCCTTACATGCATGAATCTGTTTGAATAATACATACATAAATAGAGCGGTTTCAGCGGATTCTCATTAGCGCTTCAAATTTTCCATATCTTTCACCACTTTTTCGATGTTCTAATGAGTGAAGCATCCCGTGATTTATGGAATACATTTTACGCAGTCTGGCATGTATTATGCAAATCAATATTGGCTCTCAAGTATCCCGAATGAATTATAACTCCTCACATGCACGCCATGTTTGTACCAATGAATTCTCAGATTGATCACATTATTTTAAATAGTTCCTTGAAAAAAGATATCGATCTATTATTCTGGTGCAAATACTCGTTTAAATGCTTGAACTCGAATCGTCTGGCGAACGGCAGGGAAATATGTCATTCCGATCGATGGGGAGTACCACCGTGCGAGAACAAACGACCGTCCAGCCAGAGGCACCAGCCGAAAACCTATCACCGTTCGAGCACCGCCAAAGTGGACCGCACTCGTTAAAAATGATTAAGCCGACCTCAACTTGAGATACGAGTACCCGTTTACGCGTTTGAACGTCCGGAATTGAACTGCCTTGCATTTTTTTTTTGCAAATTACACACTCGCTACTTCAATGGGCTTTGAATAATCCGACAGAAAAAGTCGAGTGCCATGTGCTGAAATACACGCCACTGGAAATTTCATTAGAAGCGTTAGAGGAACTCATTTGGAATGCAAAACAGGTGGGTCTTATAAAAGGATTTAAAAACATCAGAAACTTAGAGAAAAGCAGTATCGAAATCTAGTATCTATGAAATAAAAGTTAGTCTTGATAATGCACACGTTGAGCCACCAAACAGAACAGCATTCATTAAAAATGAATAATCCAACCTAATTTTGAGATACTGGTAGTCGGTTACGCGTGTGAATGTTTAGATTCTAACTGCCTTGGTTTTTTTTTTTGTCAAATGAAGCACTCACGACTTCAATGGGCTTTGAAAAATTCGGCAGAAAAAGTCGAAAGCCATGTACTGAAATACAATTCACTAAACATTTCACTGGAAGTATCAGAGGAACCAATTTGGTGTGCACAGGTGGGTTTTACAAAAGGATTTAAAAGAATAAAAAGTCCTGGACAAAAGCAGTATCGAAAGCTGGTATCTACCAAATAAAACTCAGTCCTAAAAGTGCACACGTTGAACCACCAAAAAGGACCGCAAACGTGAACAATGATTAATCCTATCTCAATTTGAAGTGCAAGTATCTGGTTTTGACTAGTTCTGTCAAATGAAGCACTCGCTACTTCAATGAGCTTAAAAAAATCGGCAAAAAAAGTCGAGTATCATGCGCACGCCACTATATATTTCACTGGAAGGGCTAGAAGAACCAATTTAGAGTACACAAGCGGGTTTCATAAAAGGATTTAAAAGAATAAAAAGTACCAGACAAAAGCAGTATAGAAATCTACCAAGCAAAACGCAGTCATGACAGTGGACATATGGAACCGCCAAAGAGGACCGCACTCGTAAGAAGTGATGAATTCAACCTCACCTCAGGATCCCAGTATCCGGTTATGCGTTTGAATGCCCGAATTTTAATTACCTCGGATTTTGTTGGCAAATTAAACACTTGCTACTGCAATGTGCTTTGAAAAGGTCAGCACAGAAAGTCGGGTATCATATGCTGAAATGTATGTCACTGGATGTCATGTCAAATGTATGTCACATTTCATTAGAAGCGTTAAAGGAACCAATTTGGAATAAGCATGCGGTTATTATTAAAGATTCTAAGAACTTAAGAAAAACCTAGTGACTACTAAATAAAATTTGGTCTTAACGGTGCACATGTGCAAGCAAATAAAAAACTTATTTAAAACTATTATTCATAAAAGTTTTGTTGCTTCTGGTTTCAGCTGGTACCGCGCCTTTTTTTAACGACCTCACGGAACGAGACGCAGAGAGTGCGAGGATTGTAACTACGCGCGAATGAGCCAGTGGAAAGCTGCCGGCTAGGCAGACGATTTTATGCTCCCTTTAATTGTCGAATGCACGCTGTCGACCGTTCGGTAGAGCTCGTGAGGGGTCGAAACAAATTCGGTGCTCGTTTTTCAGGCATTCGTTTCGAGCCGTAACATATTGTACGCGAACGGTCTAACGAAGAGCCGCTGTTGGTGGTAGTAGTGATGGCCGAGCTGATGCTGCTATGCTCTGAACTGCTGTAGGGAGTCGAGCTCTCGATACCTACCAACGGCGTAGTTCATCCATCGGATAGCCAAACGGAATCGTGGCCCTGACCCTGCCACGACCATTAATCATCCCAACATACCCCAGACGTGACGTTCGACTGAACGAAATCTATCAGTACCACTGCTACATGCTCTGAATCATTCGGGAATTCTATCGTATTCCACCTTGCATGTTGGCAGCAAAGGACGTAATTATTTCGAAATTGTGGAGCAGCCTTTTTCATTTTTATCTCTCCGTAGAGAAAAGACGAAGAAATGTACTTTTTTCATTTTCGTTCACTTTTCCATTGGGATTTGATATCGAAGTTGTTTGTCATTTAGTTGTTTGGGTGGATCCTACCGAACCAATAGAAATGTTTTGAAAAATTATCTTTTTGCTGGGTTCGTTAAAGCGGAGTTACGGAGAAATGTATAAAAAGTCATGATAATATTGGCACTCGAGACATGAATCTTTTACAACGTAAAAAAAATCGGACCATTTAAACTTGTGCAGTGTGACTGCAATAAAAATAATCTGAATTCAATACAACCATATAACCCAACCAGCTGGTTATCTTACAAAAAAGTTCTTCGGTTTCATCCTGAAGAGACGAAATTATTTAAAATTTTTACTTTGCCCCCATGGAAAAAAGTACATCGAAGGTATATCGAAAACTATATTTCAAATATATACCATGCATCTTGTTCGAAATATAGTATCTATAATTAAGATATATATTGGGATATATACGAAATATATATGCGAATAAAAAATAGATCTGGGATACATCGAAAATAAATGAATAATATATTTTTGTTATATCATCGTCCGAAAAGTTCTATATGTTAGATATATTTTTGCATATATTTTTTCCCCCATGGGGTTGGTAACTTTTTACGCCTTATACTTGTTGTGTATAAGGATTATAAATTATGGATACCGCTGAAACTTCCGTGTGAAATCCGACGCTGTTCAGTACAAAGACGAATCTAGAGACGAAATAGGGGAATAAGAAGAAGAAGAGCAAAAGGGAAAAGAAAAGCGATATCGGGTGTTCGTTACGAGGTGTAACGTGTCGTACGTGAACGGACTGACGAGAAAGCCTGGAAGCTCACGCCCCAGCTTCTATCGCTGCTAGATACTCGTCCAGTCGTTCATCCATGATACAATTCGCAAGTCCTAGAAGCATGAGAGCCCCTATCGTCGATACAGATCACCCGAATGCTCGACCGTGCGATAAGGTGTGCCTTTGCACCACGTAGAGAGAGTTACTTATAGTTAGTTGGTGTAACCTATACACCATGTCTACCATCGTCACTGGGGATTGATGTGAACCATTCTTCGCTTGTCCACCAGACTTACATGCGTTGACCTTTTTCAATGCAGCGACAGACCCTAGTCCCGAGTGCACCAAACGAAACCCTCTCCCTGTACCTGCACCTCATACCACCCATTTGTACATTTATAGACATACCATTTAGATGTAGACTACGACCCCTTTACAAGTCATTCAGAAAAAGTTGTCGAAGCATGACTAATGACAGAGCGTGCGTGCACCCGAAGAGTTCCCATCGAAATCGGTCAATGAATAGCTTGATACCCGACAACACAACCGTCTGACCGACTTCCAGTTCTACTCTGATTAATCGCGACGTTTTACATCTCCGATGCAACACGTTTTTCAGCCCATTTTTAGCGTTACTTTTTGTTGCATCTTTATTTGTCAATCGATCAAAATGTACTTTTCATTTTTTTAAAATTTTCTTACCGATCTCATTAATAACGCATGAATCGTTTAGTATCGAGTATTCATTTTATCCCGTCTCCGCAAAACCTCAACTCGCTCGCCTACCAGCGAAGTCGCTTAGTAAAAAATGTTGACAATATCCGGGACATATCAAACACGCTCGATGTGGTACTATTGTCATTCACCGATGCGAGATCCCTAATTTTTTGCTGTCTGCGTGTCATCATGCGGGATTCGCATGTCGGTTTGAGACGCGCTGAGGACAGTTCGCACCCTCGTTCGTTCGCCCGTAACCCGAATCTCTTTTCTACGTCGATGCTTCCTGAAAAGAAGAACTTTTACCGCGTGCCATATTGAGGGACATGCTTGTCGAACCGAACAGCGAAGATAGGTATTCGAAAAAGGTTGATGCGGTTGTGGAGGACTAGACTAAATCTTTTTGCGATTCATTGCCTATTCATCCGGTATCTATGTCATATTTAAAGCTGGAAATGCATCCCTATTCACCGTTTCGATGAAAGTTCTATTCACTGTATGAGAAAAAAGTGAAACGCCGTCTTTTCGTAAAGATTCATCTGGACTTTTGTGTACGAGAAAATTTTATCTGACGCCAGACGAAAGTAATAACTGCCAGCACCGGCTCCATACTAAACGAACGTTGTTTTTCCGGCGGGCCATCGAAAAGTTTGTCCCAAGTGTCCTCTTCATCCGCGAAACGTCTCAGGGAACAAAAAACTTCAGTTATGACACCCGAAGGCGCGAGACTTTCCTCGCATTCTTCTTACTGCTCCTCTTCACTCCGTAAAATATTGAATTGACTTTTTTTTTCATGTGTTTTCTGAGACGGCGATGACGACTAGTACACACAGTGGTTGCAGGGCGAATACGACCGTTTGCCTGACTTCGGATAAATTTCACTTCGACGCAAATCACCTTTTTTGTAGGTAGATTCGCGAGGGACTGCATTACTGACTGGCTTATTGCTGTGGAAAGAGGTTACGTTATGGAGAAAGTTTGGCACTCGTCAAAGCATTCACAGTTCAGCTGAAGCTCGGTATATGTGAGCAGTTGCACTCTCTATCCGACCCGATAAATATCCAAACGTAAAAACCTTTGAATTGAAGCACAGAGTGCACTATGCAGAGAGTTGGAGGTATATGATCAGCTAATTTTTTATTAGCTTAATCAAATTTTGCAACCTTTCTGAAGAAAGTTCGTATTATATATTCAAAAATCTTGCCTTATATATTTTGTAAATCCTACATAACAACAGTAAAAATCTTAAAACTTACGGGCTGCGATCTCGCCATCCACAACTTTTCATATCTTTTCTTGAGGCTGAATACTTGGGATATGTTAGAGTTTTAGCATTTATGTTTTTAAAAAGCTGCGTTCCATGTAGTTGTCTGAACTAGAACTCACTATAATTACCTTTACTATTAAATCGTTCGGCACAAGAAGTCTATGTTGGGCAAATGAAAACTGGTAGTTTAAGTCTTCTCTTCTTGTTACCAAACTCGCAGCCGCAGGTAAGTACCCCGAGTAACGTAGCAGTTTCGTCCATCCTTATTCCTCGCTAATTAAGTGTAGCGCGCGTATACACTTACCTTCGCTACTCTGCGACTTCCGCTCGTCCGCCTACTAAAACCTTCCATGGGTTTGCCGTGTAGTCGTGTATATAGACGCATATCTACGAATTTACGGAGAAATAAGTTTACGGCGATCCCGCAATTTCCGGTCGTGTAGCGTGCTTGCTCAACTAAGGTTAATATTTGACTCTTGAGATGTTTGTTATTTTCAATTAATTTTGGTGGCTGCGTTTCGCGTAGCAGGAACTCTAACATTTCTGCCTCGTCGTCCTGTAACCCTCTGTAAGAGAAAGACCACTTTGTGTTCATCATCGTGCCTATACTGCTGTGGAGTTGAACCGATTGTCTACTTCCCCGTCTGCCCTACTATTCACCCCAACAACCGCTGCCACTTTGACACCGGGTGTCTAACAACGGAGACACCCCAGAAATTCGCTCAAGGGTTGAATGAACTTCGGCCCCCTCGATGTTCGGTATGTACTCTTCAACGTATTGTCATCTCCTCTTATGCTACATCCTCTAAATATCCATACTATATTTTATTTACTTAGACCTAGGAAAACATTAGACTGTCTGAAACATAAATCTTTTTTTTTTACTTCCCACCCCAGGAAATCATGGGACATACATTTAGATTGAATTTCGTGAAAGGGGAATCTCGTGCAATTTTTTTAGAGCTGCCGCAATGCAGGTTTGTATTTGCCATTTCATTAGCACGTAAAGGATCGCTCTGTGGCGTTTGAATGAAGACAGATTTTTTTTTTTTTGGGACGGATGCGACTTCCCTTGGCAGCGATTTGTCACTTATTCAATGTTCGTCCAATTGGTCAGTTGTAGAATCTCTTTGACCACATGGAATCAAGATATTCACTATCAAATAACGAGTTATTTTTAATAAAATAAGATAATCTGAAAAAAATCCAGTTTTCCGGAACGTATTTGTTTTTTAGTATCGTATCCAAATGAAAATATATAGACTTAAATCAATTTTAATTCCTGTTACAATCTACAAAGTAGGTTTTACGTTTGTATTTTACAGACTGCGCATGATTATTAATTTAAGGTAGTCGGAGCGGTACATTCCGGCCAAACGTGAGCTTCAGGAAAAATATTAAGCTATTGGCAATTTATGTATGTATATTAAACCCTTCTTGATGAGATAAAAATCTGTAAAAATTAACTATCTAAAACGTGCTGCAAAGACTGTTTTTGTGTAATAATAATTCCTGAATGTTATGAACAAATTAGAAAAACTAATAATTATCTAATAATTTACGCGCTGACTTAACTATTTTTTCTATAAAAAGGATTCGTTTATTTTTCTGAAGACGTATGAATTTTTTCAGAATTTTTCGTAATCCTTGAAAATCAATGTTCAAGCTGAGAAAAAACGTAATTTTCAAAGACCACACAAAAATCTGTCTAAAAATTAATATGTATCCAGAAAAATATATGAATCATTTCTATATGGCTAATATGGTTATATAGTATTCCATATGGTTGATTTTTTTCATTGTATTATATGAATTTTCATTCGAATACGTTCCAAGAAACTAGATTTTCCACATAATTTTTTAAGTAAAAAAATGACCATTTGCTTGATAGCGGATAACTTTATTCCATGTGGTCGGAGAGGTTCTATAACGAGAGAGGTTCTTATCGAGAAAAGTCATAAACCTATAATGCTGTGGCTCAGAATGCTATTTGGATAAGCTGGATTTTTGTTAACATCGAAGTACGAGGTAGAACAAGTACAGTAAGCCATATTTTAAAAAAAGAATTTTTGCGTTCGATACTGGTACAGTAGACTCAACACTTCAATTGTTTATCTTCGAAAAACGTATATTCGGTAAATTTAGATACATCGTGTTTACCAGAACAAAAACGTGACTGTTTACACGTGTTTCTATATATGAAGCATAGTACCAATAGCATTTCTTCTTGTTATTTTGCGGGTAGATACATGGTACAAAGGTATGTTTTGGTAATATTTGTATAGCCCCTGGTATGCATTCTCGGAGTAGGAACGAAATTTGCATGGTGTTCGATGCCCGTAGTTCGAGATCGATAATTATAATCAAGCGAAGTCGTGAGCGCGAGTGTTTCTCTGTTATCTGCGCTCACTGACGCATATTTCAATCTGTACGGCAGCGAGCGAGTCAGGCTCATACTAATATTCATAAATTTCTATTTTCATATGGATACATTTGTATGCAAAACTAACGTAAGCTCAACTGTCGGTTGGCAATGCGGGACCGAGTCTGCTAGCGGCGGTGGCTGCTCAGTGCGTGAGTGCGTGCTTGGATCTGGCAACAAATTCGCTAGCAGCCCCGAAATACGACCGCTGGAGCTTTCCCCTCGTGACAGGAGCAGTTATCGTGCGCTCGGGGCTTCAGTGAATTTTGCGACACCGGGATTTTTTTGTTTTTGTGTTGCGTATACGACTATGCCTCAAGCGCTGCGGAATAATACTATCTATAACGCCACAGTAGGAAAAAAAACCCCACACATTTGTAGAATTAAAGTCCAAATGTACTGCTGTATTTTTGATTTTCCACAATTGTGGGAGTTATTGTAGAGCTCTCATTCCATGAGCGTATTTCCTGTGTGACGAGATGTACGTGAAATCTACCGGTAAGGTAAGCATCCCAATGGTTGAACATGCGACCCAATGAACGGACGCACCGTTTCTATGATAGATATCAAAACTCCATTTTCTGTGTATGTTCAGTGACTCGGTATTTCCCATTGAGTGGCCAATAACTGTTATGTCTGAGAGCGATATGACCGCATTTTGCTAATGCTCTCGAGGCCATTAGAGGATAGAATTATTAATAAGTTAAACGTACCTGTGGCTGGATACTTAACAGTGCAGTTGCTTTCGATATACATAGAAAATAGGATTTTCAGTCGCGGCAAGCAATATTAGTAGTCATCACTGGGACACGATGTACCTGTGATATACTTTTAGGTTAGCCGATGACTGGACAGTATTCAATAGTCGGACTATTTGTATAAGAGTGACCGGAACACGATTTTCCATGCTTACTCAGTGATTCGCAATTTCCCGTTGAGTTGCCAGTGACTGGTACGTTTACGTGCAACAGAACCGCATTTTGCAAGTGCTCTTGTGGTGATTGAAGGGTAGAATTGATAATATGGTGAACGTTCCGGTCACACGAAAGGATGCTGGAAAAGGGTTGCAATATAGGTTACGCATATTGATAGCCGACCGTAGGGTGTATCCAATTAACGTTCAGGCATTTCGGGCTTAAGGTACATATTAAGGATGCGTCAAAAAAACATCATTTTTTTTTTTTTTTTTTTTTTTTTTTACGGCAAAAGTATGTATTCTGACCTCAATACACACCTCCCATGCACAAAACGTGCCTAAATATATGTAGATATTTTGATTTATTTAAAATTTCATCTCTCTTATAAAAAGTTCATGGGTAACGGAAAGCATTGTTGACACTTATTCGAGTTGTGATTGATTGCTATGAAAGACCGCGAGAAACAAGTTCAGTTTGGTGTCAAATTTGACGTAAGAATAGGACGTGCGCTGCAACGTCCGTGACATTTTAAAAGGTTATAAAAGCACAGCAGCGCAAAAGAATTTTTAGGCACGCGCGTCAGTGCGTTTGATTAGCCTAATATTGGCTTCGTGCGTTGGGACAACTAGCGCCACTTGTGGCGACTGTTGACATAACCATATGAACGACGAGCATTGATTCTTATGGTAATATTATAAAAAAGATTTTTTGATTATATGAAACAAATAACTGAAGAGCATTGTTATAAATATAAAACAAAGGATGTTTACTTTATTTTATTTTATTTTTTTTTATGGCAATAGCTTCTCCTTTTTCGAATTATTCAGTAAAAACTGAACGTAAATTTTCGGTTCCCCGGTGTCGTCTGCTCGTTTCGACGGTGTTTATGTTTACGACGTCTCTGATAGCTATCGTGCAAGAATGGAGGCACACGGAAAAAACGACTTCATTAAATGTACCAATTTTTAATTCGTTAAACAAAATTGGTCAGTGTAACCACTATATTCATAGATTCAATGGCGCACAATTGGTTCCCTCACCAATGGCAACTTGGTTAATACTTTAGTGCATACAACTAACAAAAAGTAGTTGTCGTTATCAAGAAATTGTAGTTACTGTAGTTCTAAAGAACCAACCACGAAAATTGGTTCCGATGACTGCTGGTACGACTATGTTTTTAGTAGAATTGAGGACTACCAATTTTATTGGTAGATACAACTAACTATTTTGGTTAGTATCATCATCGGCCGTTAGTCGTGTAACGCCGCTAGTAACGTTTTAAGCGCGCTTTTTTTTTTTGAAGCCGGTTCCAGTTATTAAGAGCTTTATAAATCAACATTTAAACAGTGATAGTTCCAATGGAAGACGAGGACATCGTCGTCCAACTTTTAGAGACCTAGGCACAAAAAATCTCATCCCCGTATTCTGCGTTGAGTGCTGTTTTGTACTTTGAGCATGTATAACCTCATTGATGGACCGGTTGCTTATACCGGCATCGGCATGCACGTCCTAACTGTTGGTGCATTCTTATATTATGATTGCAATATAATAATCATATTATAAGATTATGAAATCATAATTACAAAACTAACTGTACTGCGATTTATATTTAATGAATTAATGGGGCTTCATAACTCTGGTGGATTGGTTGTTTCAATTAAGAAAATTAGTTGATCCCACCAAGCGGATTGGTTGTTTCAACTAAGAAAATTGGTTGATCCAACCAAGGGGTTGGGTTGTTCCAACTAAGAAAAATGGTTATAACGGCCCATTGAAATGGTTGTTCCAACCAAGTATATTGGTTATTCCAATGATTTAATCATAGTTAGCCCGACCAATTACTTAGTTGCTTCAACTAATCTAATCTAACCAAGTTTCATTGGTTGATGCAACTAGAAAATCGTTTGGCGCATATATAACCAAGACAATTGGTTGAAGGTAACTAATTTTTTTGTTACTCCAACCAAGTCGTTTTTTCCGTGCAGTAATAAGAACGGGATTCAAAACAATAACGCACAATATTAACTTCAATCCGCAAGGTATTGTGAAGGGAAAATCGTTGGCGACAATTGATGACGCAACACAAGACTGACGCCTTTCGTTTTCTCGCAATCATATTGTCCACTAATCAACAAATTGTTAATATTGACGTTAATTAACGTACAACAGCATCTGACACTGTGTCAGGTGTTGATACGGTGTCGCACAATTTCGCCGCTGCGATCGCTGGCTGTCCAAAATGGCCGCGGATGAAGGCTACGCGCGAAGCCAATAATAAAAAGACCTCAGTTGAGGCATATCTAAACATTAATTCTCAGCAAATTCTTTTGGCACAGTCGATTGTTAGGTCAACCTCTCCAGTTTAAGCCAGTCATGCCTTGAGTCGTACCAGAGAAATACCGTTTTTTGTTGCTGCTGATTCTTACTAATAATGTTTGCACTTTTCATCGGTATTCATGGCTTAAACTTGAGGGGTTGATCTAACCGTCGAGTGTGCCAAAGAAATTTGCTGGCAAATAATGTTTAGAGGTGCCTCAATTGAGGTCTTTTTATAACATAAAATGTCGATTAAAAAAAAATATATATATATATTTAGGCACGTTTTCTGCATTGAGGTAAAAATACATAGTTTCGCCTTAAAAAGAGAGAGAAAAAAATATATCTATTTTTTTGTCACACCCTAGTACATATACGGAGCATTCACGTGTTGTAGTATAGCGACTGTATTCGACGTTTATGCGTCAAAATCAAATATTTCCAATGTACGCTAAAAAATCTAAATAGTTCTGCTTTCGGACCTTAACTCAATGCAACAAAAATATTCAAATTTAACTAAAAGAGAATATATGGTCATTCCAATAGTCTGACAATATGACAGGGATACAAAGTGTCGTAGCTTCTCATAATAGCCGTCTATCGGAAAAATCAGGGATTTGAAAAAATGTCAGGAAAATCAAGAAAACGTTCTGGAATTTCTCTTTAGTCAGAAAAATCAATGGTGATACGGAATGAAGAAAATGCAAAGCTCTATCTGGTGAAATAAATAAAAATAGGTAGAAATTCTTAATCCATTGAAATTACGTATTGATCTATGAAGTTGTAATTTAAGGTTTAATCTAAAAAATATGATAAATTGTTAATGAGAAGTCGAGAGATTTTTGTGGTTTCTACTTGCTACCAATGTTAAAAGTTTATCGCTGTCAAAGACGGCTGTACATTGTATGTTGGTGGTACACATACGATAGTCGTCAACGTGTTGTGCAACATAACAGTTATTACCAATTTCGTTGCAAGGGCTGTGCGCGACTCTAATCGAATAATATCTTGCTTACACAACCTGCTGCTGCACAAGTCGGGTTGAAAAACGATCTTTACATTGGGTAAACACCCCAGCGTAACGGTAGTACCGAACACCACCATAGCAACACCGTTTGAACGTCTTAGACGTAATCATGAAAGAGTATCCAAACAATACGGCCCGCGTAAACGAGATTGTGAACTATAGTAACTGTGTTGTGTTTTCAATGTATGTTTGTCCGCATATATATTGATTATTATTCCACGAACGATTCCGTTACGAACCGCGCATCGGGAATGCAATGGAGGACAGAAACCTTTTATTTTATTTTGTTTTCGATAATTCCTCCCAATATTAAATAGAGCCGATAGGTAAGTAAAATATACGAAAAAAAACCTAAGAAATATGAATTAGTTCTTATAACTCTGAGTAATTAGCTTGTAAATCAGTACGAATTTTTAATTTTGTGAAACATGAAAAATGAGAACGACAAACAGGTCACCTTGGGTACTTGTTATATTTTTATTATTTATTATTTACCCAATGCAAAGTTAAAATAGGAAAATTTAAGAAATGTTTAATAAACAGAGGAACTTATGACTTGGTAGACACTCAGAGTGATCCAGAATTACATACCGGAAAATTATCATCCTCAAGCGACATAAATGTGTAAGATACCTTGAAACATAAAAAAATTTACGGTGAGCTTGAGTGCTAGCCACCCTTTTACAATATACACTACGACCTGTATCTTGAGCATTAACTTTTCACCATCTTGTCGGGTAAGATAGTTGAATGATTAAAGCATTTGTAAATATTGTATTGCGGCATAGTTTCAAAGTTCATTCAGGGATGGTACTGCTTGAATTACTGAAAATCTCTTTCCAGTAGATCACAGCAATTCCTTTACAATTCGGTTTTATTCTGAACCTCTAAATATTTCAGTTTAGACATCGTTATCTTTTCTCTTGTCGTCTTTCTTAATCGAGTTTCATGCTGGAATTTGATTACATACTACACAATCAGTGAATCTTTTCAATTTAACAGAACTGACTTTTCTACATGAAATTTTGAAGCAGCTAAAATTATTACATCGTTTGGATCCGAAAGAAGTTGATGGCTGACAAAACCCAAACGTATTGTGCTCGTCAGTGTGAGGTTCAAAACTGGAATCCACACGAATATTTTACGCTCAACTGATAGTACTGAAGTCCTGATAAAATCAATAAGCGGATTGAACGTCCCTACAAAATGTTGTAAGTATTTGAGTCAATATATTGTATCAAACTTGATTGATATCAACGTAATATTTACATTCTGGTGTTTATGCAGTTGCAATAGATCGTATTTAACTATGGCATATTCACTATTGCGTATCTCGATGTATCGATAATACAACTCGTATCTGCTATTTTGTCGTGTCATAGTAGATAAAACGTTCTTTATATACTCAAACTTTGCATAAAAACTAGAAGGAACATGATTATTGATTTGCTGAGCTAAATCTGGAGAACATGGGTTATTGAATAAATCCTAAGTCGGAGCAATAAAATTCATGGATATCCTAAATCTTTGAACAAGAAACTCATAATTCGGTTACGTTAAACATTCATTTTACTGTTTATATCCATCGAATTCAGGTAAAAAAAAATAATCTTTTCTTAAGGTTTGTAAGTCATATGTTTTAAGATATAAAAGTAGCGATAATACAACTTACAACTCGAAGAAAGAATTTTTAGAATGTGACATCCGGTCTCAAGAGGTCAATTTCAATAAAATTTGCAATTTCTGTTCAATTGAAACGTTCCTAACCGATATACATACCATTGAGTTAATGGACTCTTGGTAATCAGTGTCCAAGAGAAAAAAAAAGATACAATATACCCGAGAAACTTTTCATTCAATTCATAATGAAACTGTCCGTACTATGTACACTCTCTTACTAATTGAAACCAGCCAATTCCGAGTAATGAAAAAGAGATAAGGCCGATAAGAAGATAGAGTTTGCTCAGAGCTGGGGAAGGTGGTCCAAGGGGTGTATTGCCCAGAAGTTAAGATGCTGGTTGGAACGGGAAAAGAGAGACCGAGCGGTCTATCAACCTGCTGGAAGACTTAATAAGAAAAGACGGACCGACGCTAACAAGGAACACTGTTACGCTTCTCCACAACGTGGCCTGACATTTCTATTTCCTTTCTGAGCCCACAAACTCCTCTCGCTCTCGTTTGCTCTCGTTCATCGTTTTCTCGATTTTTCGCTTGTTCCGTGCTTGTTTGGAGTGGCAACCAGGTCGTCGAGGTCAGTAGGAAAGCACGACCTTAAGATCTTGACTTGACCATCCGACTGACCACTCCACCATTCGCCTTACCAGAGAAAGGGCGACCAGTCGGTCATTGAAAGCAATCCCAGAATTTTCTCTTGCTTTTCAGACCGTTGAGACTGAGATTCTGCGCGGAAACTTCAACGAAAATTTAGGATCACGCGCCGTTTGAACGTCCCACACAGTTAAGGGGCTTTTTTCGTCATCGCATCTTTATTTTTCTTCATTCTTTTCCTTAGTACCAGCATTTCGCTTCTTCATAGAGAAAGCTTTGTTTTCATGACATTTTTCGTTGGAGGTTTTTATATCAGGATACTCAGAATGGTTCAGAACGGCAGAAAAGTCATTTCAAAAATACGTCCGCAAGTAATGTCCATGTGTGTGTATGTATGTACGAGGTAATCCACACCAATTTGACCTGGGTCATCGATGATTGGGTTGATTGGTTCATCGATCATTTTTTATGTTGTTGTTCCAATTCTAAAAGTGTTGGTCGTAATGTAAGAATTCGAAGGAATTCGTAAAAATATTTTGGAACATTTAAAATTTTTCTGATTCTCTTTAATTTTTTTCTTTCTTGAGAAATTTGACGATATAGTTCTTCATCACTGAAGATACATTTGAAGTAGATTTGTATTAAATTTTGACAAGACTGATAAAGTGGTTTAGAAATTATACGATTCTGAATTTTTCTAAAAATTAACGTTTTGGCCCTGACTTTTGTCGCCGAATCCGAATTTTCTCGATTGTAAAGATGTTTGGTCTTCCATCCCAATAATCTAGTCATAAATGAACTATGGCATTTTTGTAATACTAAAAAAGTTTGAATAACAGGACCTCGCACATTACTACGCCGTTTTTTTCGGTTTTACGAAGTATTCTCTATGTGAGAGCCAAAATTTATAGACATACTTCCGCGTAGACAAAGATTCCTAAGAAGAAAAAGATAACAGAAAAGGAGTTCTCAGATTTTTAAGACTATTGAAAAACTCTAAAACTCGTGAAGCCGAATTTGGAATCGTCGATGCTAGGACGCGAAGGAGTGCAAAAAAAATGATATCAGAGATGAGAGCACAAGAACGTAGGAGTGGCGAAAAAGGAATCGTGCCCTCAATGCTGCAAAGTTTCGAGTCGAGTGTCCTGTAGCCGCCTTTGCCATCTAGCCACTTGAATCTGTAAATCCGCACGCTACGAGCACGGAACTGACGTTATTTTTTTAAGTGCCCACTATATGATATAATTAGTATTTCGCAGCACTCTGCAAGGCAAAAACGAGCAAGTAGCTGATTCTATGAATTATAACACGAGGGTGATACCACGAGTCAAGAATTCCATAACGTTTCCAAGAGGCTGTTGGTATCTGCACGTTTACTCCGAGTAGGATTTTAGAGAATTTTTTAGAAAGAGCTCAGCATTTCACGTGCAGTGAAAAGCTAGTTGATGTACCTTTCTGGAACTCTTGGCCAACCACAATTCAGCTTTCTGAGTGCCACTTGAAAAATTAACCGGTGATAATATTATGGTCCCAGCAGCCACTTATTCCCTTGCGGCACATCTTGCATCTCTCGTCACACTTAAGACTGTATGAAGTCGTGAACGAATAACGTTACCCGGATTAATGTTAAAAATAGTGGCCAAGAATCTTCTGCAATTTTGCAATGAGTGTAGAATCTTGACGCAGTGACCCATATGATCTTTATTCCTTTCGAGCGAATAAAAAATGTATTTTACTTTTTACTTGTAGATACAACCGTGGTCGCATTGAACAAAAACATTGAGAGAAAAAAAGAGTAGAGTCACAAATAACATCAATTATCTACTCAACCAATATTTTAGAAAATACAGCCGTATAATTGTTAATCCTATATTACAATTGATTACAGAACAGTATTTCTAGAAATGTCAACATTTTCTTAGTGAAAATTTACACCTGATAAACTATTCCGAAGTGCTTATATGTTCCTCAAGGAAGTAGAAGATATGATATAAATAATTCAATGTTTCTAAACTAGAAATTAGAAATTTGAACATCACTAATAATTAAATACAAAATTGAACGTATTATCCAACTCAGATATATTTATAAATGCATATTTATGACTTCAGTAAAACATAGATTATGTACAAATTCATCTATCGAAAAAATCTATTTCTTTAATATTTTCATCTACCCTGAGACCCTCAAGGTAATTTATTATTATTACCCTATTATATATAGCAATGTACTATCGATTTAGGAGAGTGAGGGGCTTGAACTTCTGTTATTTCCTCGACCAATGTTTCATCGTAAGACGAATATATATCGTATCTTGGGAAAAGCGTAAAAGTAGTAGCTAACCATCGTACAAATTTCGCAATTCGTTCTATCCTCCCTTTGGGGCTGCGACCTATCGAACGATTAGGACGGTCGAGTAAAAAGACTAGACTAGTTCCGATATCTGGAAGATCAGGCATGGGGATTGACCTAAGATCAGTGGCTAGCAAAAGCTATAAGGGAAGGGTCCACGAAATTCCCGTTGATTTATGAGAAGTATCCAAGATGAGGGTGTACACCATCGAATTGAAAACACTCCAGCTTTACTATATGCGTAAGCTATTTATTTCAAAAGACTCGGTAGTCAATTAAAAGAACGGAGTTGATGAAACTACGGCACGGAATAGCAAATTGGAAACGCCTTTAATGAAGGGTGCAAAAAGCTTTCCATGGAAACATCGAAGGGGAAAACTTCTTAGGGCTCAGAAGAACATAAAATTTGTCTTTTACGATCTTCCAAGGCTTCGTTTGGAAAACGCTAACTTTCTAACGATGACACTTTCCGCTAAAGTGGGTCAAGTGGAAGTTTTTCGTCTCACAGAAGCGTGCTCCGCAGTCTTATCGTCGAGTTTCCATGGAAACTTGTCTCAACATTTTATTTCGCCGGTTATCATTATTGACGCAAAAGAGGAAAAAAAAAGACCTTCCCCACCGTGGGTAAGCGATGTCCGCGGAAATTGTAGAAGTACACGGGTTGGTTGCTTTTAAGATATTTAATGAATACACTGAGAGAAAAATCTGGTAATTTAAAAAATAATATAGCTGGACTAACGATAATTTAACTATAAACTATAATTCCCGGGAGTTCTATCTTTTATGGTTATAGCAAATATAATTATAGTAGCAATCATCAAAATGATAATAGTTTTAAAAACTATTCTAATATTTTCAAATATGCCGTTTTGTTGCATATACGATTTCAACGTTTGTTTCCAATAACTTTGCAAGTATTGTTTATTGAACCATATTATCATTGCTTCGAACATAAAATATTGTAAGCCTTTCTATATTCGTTTTACCATGTGAAATCGTTAAATAAACGATATGCTTTTCTCTCAGTGTATAATGAGAAGGATGTTTTGCTTATTAATATATGCAAATAAGCATTTTTTAATTATTCTATAAATATTTTTTTCGTGAAATACAGGAAACCGAAAATTCTAATTTAAATATGTGTGTTATTAAAATTATCCGGATGATTATCTAGACATACCATTGTCTAATTTATAGGATCGTTTTGACATATTCCCCTGTTAGATTTAAAAAAAAATGGTTTATAATTATCCATATCATAGAGTAACTAATAGTTCATTGACGTACAAAAAACGCGTGATGAAGGGGTTTTTGGAAACATCGTGTGGTGTCGGTCATGTGAGCTAAGATGTATTAAGGATAGAGTAGTTGACTAATCGGACAAAATCAAGAACCTTAATCTGAAATTTCAACAGATGGTAGTATTCCTGGCAAATGCAATAATAGGAACCGTACAATTTTCACAGACCCTCAAATGTACTTTTTCGCTAGCTTTCAAAGGTATGATAAAACGACGGTCGCCGAGGCGATAATGAAAATAAGAGGATCTTAATGCAAAAATTAAGGTAGCTGCTATGCTCAACTGTGACTTAGTGAACTTGATAGGTAGTCTTGGCGCCGGTATTATATTCAGTTAATATTTTCTATCAATAAATAAGAAAAAAGGACGAAGAAAAAAAATTGATGTATCAACCCACAGAATTTCAGAAAATGAAAATATTCGAGAAAAGTGATATATTCGATCCCTATCATGATTTCAACTGGCTTTTCACGACAGCTCGTCGGAGCAAAGTGTATCACTACAGTGACAATAGCTTCATGTCTAATTTCCTAGATGAATCTGATATTTGATAGTCGTGCTCTTGTAGCATGTCGGAGTAAATTTCGTTAAATGTCTAAAATGGCATGTAATTACGTCCTGCGCGTATTCCTCGTAATAGCAGATTAAAGCAATATATGGGAATGTTATGTACGTCAGTATGTGATGATGTTGGTGTACTTCCATCATAATACCTACGAAGTTTAATTGCAGCATTCATGGCATAGGGGTTTCTCATTGTGATTCACACGTACCGCATCGTTCCATGGAATTTGTACGTGGGATTTCATCAGTATTCGCGAAGCTTCGCACCATAGCTCATTCTGCGGGCACATCCATCCAGTTACGCGTGCCTTTTGTGCATCGTATAAATAGTTTTCGGCACCTCTCTGATTCATTGGTCTCATTTTCCGGAGTTTATTCCGAACATATCGTTAGACATTGGCGATTGTAGCGATGTCTTCACTCTGTGTATGTGGTGATTCAAAAAAGTGTATCAAAAACTTTTTGGCATCGCTATTAACTCATTTCCATACATTGCGCAAGGCGTAGTTTATATAGTATAAAATTCAAAATCCATAAGAAAAATGACAAAATTGTGCCGGACATAAAATTCGAATCTTACAGTGATAACTCTATACACACCAAGTAATAATATACACGGAGAGAGAAAAAAATGGAATTACTGATTTGTTCTTATACTTGTGGTTCCTCTTTCGAGGCTTGAGCTCGACAGCAATACACAAACTAGGTATTAATTCGATGGTATTGGACAAGATCTCAGATTATGGTTACGTGTATGCTATAATCTATAGATAATGCCTATTTTTTTCTCTCTCTCGCATATAAATGCACATGCGCGAGTCTCACGATAGCACTAAAATACCAATTAGTGTTTGGATTCTAAATGTGGGTTTATTTTATTACTATTTTTTCATGTGAAATAAAAACTATATCCATTATATTAACCATTATTTTATACGACTACGAAGATTCAGCGACGAATTGTCTACAGATATTCATGATATCAACCTCTCATTCTCTATGTAGTCCAAGTACAAACTTATCTTTATCGAACGGCGATCATGCGAACTTTATCTTTCCCCACCACGAGACGTAAATAACTGTTCTCATAACAATGAAACTTCAGAGTCGTATAACAGAGCTAAGGCGTGCAAAACTTTTTTTTATAGCGAGATGCGAAATTTTATTTTCTTGATGGATCCATGCATAAAGCAATGTATTAAAAGTTCAGTGAACCAGCGTTAGATTTCCCGATAGAGCTGCTAGTTTGAAAGGATGTATAAGAGTGATGACGTTGCCGGGAACACTATATATTTGATGCAGCAAATATTCGAGTGTCTGGTATATTTCAATGCCTAACTGTCGTTACTAATTTAACAGAGGAACGCACAGGCAATGTCCAACTGCTGACGTGTCTTTCACCCGTCGACAGAGCGGAAATTCGCGTAGGGCTACATCAAACAGAAACTGGTTCGAGCTTTGATATTACACATGCGATAAGCTGTACCGAAGCGCCAAATGACAACTCACCTTCATACTCCTACACTGAGAGAAAATGATGGTATTAGCAACCATAAAGTGACAACTATTCATTTGTAGTTGGTACAAACATAGTTGTTACTACTTAATTAGTTATCACAACTATTTTTATAGTCACCGTATCTATAAAAGTACTAACAATCAATAGTTGTCACTTTATAGTTAACTGTACTATGACGATTCCTCTCAGTGTATCGTATGTATTTATTTCCATGTACATTTGCATATTGCACACCGAGTAAAATAATTGTTCGTTACAAAAAACCTGCGTAGTTACACTGAGAGAAATCGTCATAGTACAGTTAACTATAAAGTGACAATTATTGATTTTTAGTCCTTTTATAGTTACCGTGACTATAAAAATAGTTGTGACAACTAATTAAGTGGTAACAACTATGTTTGTACCAACTACAAGTAAATAGTTGTCACTTTATGGTTACTAATTCCATAATTTTCTCTCAGTGTGAATGTCTGCAATGATTTCTTAAGGAAGTGGAAAGTGTATCATAAATAATACAATGTTCTTATTGTAGAAATTGGCAACAAAAATACATTCACGAAACATAAATGATAAATTGATGAATAGTTAAACTTTTTTAATCGAAAAAAATGTCGGATTATGACTGAAAAACGCTTTGTTTTTAAATATGAGCTGTGAAATTTTAGGTTGTTGATGGATTGTTAAATGCATAAGATGGAATATTAAGTGCTTCGTAAACTGGTGTTAAATATTCTATTGGAGTCCGAGGCTTATAAGGCTGTATAAGGAAAACCACGTTTCAGGCTGCACCGTATATATGATGCAGCGATATTTGAGTGTCTAGTATTTCCCAATTCCTAATTCTCGTAACTAATTTAAGAGGGGAATGCAGTGCAGACAATTTCCAGTGGCCGACGTGCCTCCCTCTCGCGTCAGCTGGGAGGGAATTTGCGCGGGGCCACTTCAATCAGAAACTGGCACGAATCTGTGTATAGCACCCTAGCTTGCTATTATTCCGGACCGTGGAATACAAGGGTGGATATGTACAGTTACAGCTCACGTCGTCGTATGCTCTAAATTGCGTAAATTCATCCACCTGCGTTCCCCGCCGAAGGCTGAAAGTGCGAATGCTCATACCCATTCTCATGCCATCTCTGTAAATTGGAAACTCACGTTTGATCACGAAATGTTAGCGCTCCGGCGTGACATTAAATTGTCTCTGAGTTCCCAGAACGCCGTTATCATCTTTATTTCATTTTTCAAAGATATCAAAGGGACTTGTGAGAAATATAAAAATGCTTCTATATTATAAACGTTGCTGGAACGGTGTGGTGCTCCAGGGTACGACAAAAATGATCTCGACGAGTGCACCAAAGTGTTCTCGTTATGTAGTAGCCACTCATGACAAGTGGCTATGAAATCTTATGTACTATTAAGCTTCCCAGAGACTTTTCTCTATTAGTCCGAAAAATGTACCAGCAATTCAATTCACTTACAGAGCATTTTATCCTATATACATGTTGGAAATATAATCTTTCCAGAAGAATGTCCAGATCATGGAACGTTTTCACATTTTTAGAACTTTTCGTACCAAATAACCGTAATTTTATTCAGACATGGTGAAAATTGATACCGATTATTGTTATCGAAGTATTAATTGATCGCATTACCTGATTACGGATTTCGATATTACACAGAATATGTTCATGTACAAAATCGAATGATTTTTATCACAATTCACATTGATGAGACAGATAAATCCGAATAAATATTGGAAATCCCATAATATAATTCCTACATGAGGGTTTGACTTATTTTCCCTACAAGCGATTATTCTGTAGTTGAAGTTAAACGGTACAAAGTATGTACATTTTTGTCCTCATTCAATATAATACATTAATCAAAATCCATGTATATGTCAAATAAAACCGAATGGAAATAACTATTTGGCTTTATTTGCCTCAGGAAACAACTTCGATAGATGTGAAAAGCGGAAACTCTTTTAATACTCTTAACACACTATATATCGAACATATTTTCAATACATCAGTCAACATAAAAGCCACTATTAATGGAGATCTAGAAAAGTTGGAGAAACGTGGTAAAAGTTATTCTTTATATCCGCCCCATGTCATTCACCATTTTCCTGAAAGGAAATGATGTAATAATAGCTGATAAAAAAATCCTTGTCGAGGAGTGGACTTGTTGTATTGACCAGTCGTACTCGGAGGCGGTGGTAAAGTCGGCGTGGAGGCGGGTTCAGCTATAGCGGGAGTTCCATTTCGTCGTCTACAAAAGCGATTTGTTGGCGCAGTGAAAGGGACTCGGAACGGAAAAGATATCCCTCGCCCTGGCTTGTTTCCCTCGTAGTCTGACTGTTTGTCCAGGGTACAGGAAATTACCAGCTTGGTTTTGCCAGCTCTAACTACATCCTACTGTACCAAAGTTGATTGACTAAAAGGTAATCTGGGATTCGTCACGTCCTACTTTATCGCAATATCAAAGGAGGGATAAAAGTTCTTTTCCAGCAATGTTCTCGAATAAATCGACAGGCTCATAGACTTCCCATAGTCATCACTCCTAATCATTATCCGAGAGTAAAAACTTATCGATATTTCGATAGAGACATTGCGCCCATTTGAACGTTAATTAGCCAATGAACCAATGAACAACGATCCTGTCCAAACGATGAGAAAACTGTTACGCGAATTTGTCACGTCAATTACACAGCCAATGAGCTATAGCTAATGTAATCATTATATTGGTATTAAAACTCAATCGAGCACACCAACGGTTGTACTCAAATGGTCTCTCAGCGAATCTCTTCGGTAAAGCGCCAAGCTGTAGTATTCCTGCTATTCCACGCACATAATTTATCCTTATGAGGCAGCGACATAAAGTTGCGAGCTCTGGAGTGGAACCTTCTCCACCGACGCTGTCGCACCTACCCAGCTCCGCTAGCTGTAGAAAGCGGTGAAAACTTTAACGCGGGAAAAATGACACGCGCGTTAAATCGTCCGGGAGTTATGGAATTATAAAACCTTGCAATGTGGTATATATTCGCGCAAGAGGTTTTATAATTTCGCGGGCCATAAGCCGGTTCGAGCGCCCCATATTTCGAGAGGTAACGATCCAAGCTAGTAGTAGACCCGTTGATGGACTGGCTATGACTATCCGACTATTACAACATCCTGCAGGTTATCCCTTCGCCTTTTTTTGTAATGCTAGCAACTCAGTGTTGGAGCTTCTCAATGGTACGCCCTTCACCTCTAATAATTCCACGCTATGATCATGCATTTCCCATAAAACATTAAGGGAGGAACGTTGCCACCGCGATTGGCTATTTCCGGCTCATCGCGACCGGGAGAGGAATAGAAGTCAGGGGTTGAAGCGGAAATTAGAATCGGAAACACATCGTATCCCTCTTGCGTTTTACTCATCCATCACAACCGGAGATATATTCGGATCAAACATTGCGCTCAACGTTTCTGGCTTCGACGTCTGTTTACGCTTTAAAACAAATCTTACGGATAGAACCTTAATATTCTATCAACGAGTAGTTCTGGAGTAGTTATTAACTGTATATATAATGGCATTAAAATTGTAGAGTTTTATAAGCTGATCGTACTGCCATTAATGTGTTGGGGTACAGCTTTTTCGATAAATCATAAGAAAAGTCTGGTAAAAGTCACGAATAAATTTATTGAAGGGAATCAGTCGACCATAACGACGACGACATGACGGGGGCATGAACCGTGAGGTCTGGGCCATCTATACCTAGTGGATTTCTAAGAGATTCATTATTCACCCGTAAGACCTTAATGATCGGAGGCACTCGTCTCCGTTTCACAGCTCTCACCCTTCTGATACTCAACCCTGTCATAACGACCAACGGACTTGCATGGAAACCCAAACCCTCGAGGATTTTGCGACCCGATACCATACATATTATAACTATACAGTAGACTCTTCATAACTCGGTTCCTCCTAACTTGGCCGAATAACGCCTCGTCTAATAACTTCTCCGTCTTCATGACGATAATCACTACGTTTCTCTGAAAATAGTCATTCTCATATTTTCACTATTTAATACATGTTAATTACGGAAAGCTGAAGTGAATATGATAAGATTATTAACATGAAAGCAAGAGTTGATAACACTAGAAAGTATGAATATTTACATATCTTTATCGCTGAGCCAAATTTTTATGCGTAAGTTCGGACTTAAGTTTTATTCTAAGGTCAAAATCCGCGTAAAATTCGAATTCCAGATAAATCTTAGCCTATCGAATTTCGAATTGAAAATGAGACTTTCAGTCTTTATCTTTCACACAAAGAAAAAAAGCAATTGGGCACATCCAAGAAGTGGTTGCACGCACTCACTTTTCGTAAGGCCATAGAACCGTGAATTTTGTGAGTTAAGACGACTACTTTTAGTTAGTTGTATAAGCAGGGGTTGTAGTGATCATCAATTACGGCTTCGTGCGGCCCACCGGTTAGTTGGTACAACTAACATGTCAAGTAGAGCACGATTGACATGGTTATCGGTAGTAATCGTGCGTACTTATTGACAATCCCGTGAAGAGATCTTATCAGGTTTTTGCCAAGGCCCTGATTAATTTTCCCTAATTAAATTATAAGCCTTATGTGGAAACCTTATAGGGTTTCCTAAAGGGCGGTCACGCTTTTTTTATTTGGCACAATTATGATTAATTAGTTCACGTGGTATCATGTTGAAGCCTAACTGGGCCCTCAAGTAATTACCCTACGAAGCCCTTAATAAACTTCGTCATGGAAACCTAAAATTGCCTTATGAGACCCTTATATGACAAAATTATTATTGATTTATTTACTTAGTGCCATGATTAAGTCTGACTAGGCCCTCAAGTGATTACCCTATCGAGCCCTTATTATACTCCCATATGGGAACCTAGCATTGTCTTATGAGAACCTTATCTGGAAAAATTATTATTGATTTGTTTACTTGGTGCCATGTTTAAGCCTGACTGGGCTCTTGAGTGATTACCCTATCAAATCCTTCACCATGGAAACCTAGAAAAACCTCATCAGGACCCTACTTGGGAGTGATACCCTTTTAGGTTGACCACATTAAAGCCTGGAAGGTTCCTAGTTTATCTTAGGGCATCCCTAATAATTTTCTTCATGGAATGCAATGAATTCACCCATATTCGATGTAGTTAATGCGATTTGGGGATATAAAATTGATACGGTTACAGGTTACAATTGATGAAGTTAATGCAGTCTGAGATTACAACTAATAGATTCAATGTTATTTGAGGTTATAATACTCTTTCTTTCGTAATTTTCATGTTAGAACTCTCAGAATGGTCAAAATATCAAAAGCTTATGATGAATAATGCAGGGAGAAGATGACAATAACGACGGAGGTTCTTGATTTCAAACTTATTCGGTCCGTAATACTTTCTATGCATCTTGATCGCGATTTTTTTTGCTGAAAAATGTCTGGCGACAGAATTTATTGTAAAAAAAATGTCTATCGAAGGAATTTATTTTGAAAAAAATGTTTATTGACAGCATTTCCTTATGGAAAATTTTTATTCAAAGCATTGTTCTGCAGAAAACGCCCGTTGACAGAATATTATTGAAAAAAAAAAAAAAAATGTTATCGATATTTTGGCTCTATAGCAACGGAGTTTAATTGTGAAACCTCTATTGATGTGACTTCATGAGGATATCTGTGACATGTGTATCGATGGGATTATTCCTTGAATGAAGATTACAACGATACACGTTCATTGCAATTCATATATATATATATATATATATTAGGGTGTGCCAAAAAAAAAATATCGATTTTTTCCCCTCCGCCCAAATTATCGTAGAAAACGTCCTTATAATGATCCTGTCAAAAGCCGAGCTCAAAATTCCAATTTTGAGGCCAAGAGGTCCATCATCGCGTTTGAAGTTTTCCCATTTAAATCACACAGCAAAGTGATTTTTCTACATTCTCTATCCCTGCAACTTAAGAAGAATTTTTTTTTTTTCATAAAATCAATGACTACATCTCACGAATAATTAAATTTGAACAAAAAATTTTTTTGAATCGAATTTATATCTTTAATATTTTATATTTTACAGAGCCTTGAAATTTTTCATGTTATTAATTTTCCGTTTGGCTTCCTCATAGAGGAGGCCTTGTTTTTGTGAAAATTTTTTTTTTCGAGATTTGCATGTCAGTACGCCCAGAATGGTCCAAAACGTCGAGAAAAGTGGTTTGTGCGAAATGTGCGTGCGCGCGCGCGTCTGTGTGTGTTGCTTAGATTTCGTTGTTTAAATTTTTTTTTCTACACCATCTTTTAAATTATGAAAAAATCGTTTTCACGCTATCACTTTTGCAATTAAAGAGGCACCGGGCTTAAATTTTGTACATAAATGAACTATGTACACATTTAGTACACATTATGTGTACTAAATTTTGCGAGAATCTGTGAGCCGTTCTGATTTTATTGCAATTTTAATTTTTTCAAAAATGTCTGTAAATCCTATAACTCATGAAAATTCTGAGATATCTGGCTGCAATTGCCGATATGATTTTACGATTATTGATTTTCAATCAAGTATCTCGTTCAATTAACTGTTGACATGTCAGAAAATTTCGATTTTGGTAGACAAACAGAAACAAAAAGTTAAAAAAAAAAAAAATTCGAAATTTTTCACACATTTATTTTAAATTTTCTTCGCACTTAAACGACCATTTAAAAAAAAATAGTTAGTACAAATTTGACACCAATCGGTTAAGTTGTTCAAATTTTATGGCATTTTGAATTATTTGAAAAATCTCGTTCGAGAGCTTGCTCATGCAAATTATTAGGTATCGGGTTTCAATTTAGTTTACAAATCGATTATCATTACACAACTTTTGAGTAACCATTTTATACAATACGGTCGAGCGGTAAAAATCTTACGTAACTTTGAATTTTTATAAAAAATGTCTTCTGAGTATAAACAAGCCTGCAAAGTAGAACCTTACTTCCTCATTATTTTTTGCTTTCTACAAAGCTTCCTCTATAAGGGAGCCAAAATTGATCTACATACTTCCTCATAGAGGTAGCTGTATAGAAAGCAAAAAATAATGAGGAAGCAATTTGCAAGTTTCTACTTTGCAGGTTTTTTTTACTTTTTTTTTAGCTAAACTATTGAAGTTAGGGAAAATTTTTTTAAAAAATGTTGTTGTCCGTCTGATGCACTACAAAAAAGTCGATAGCGATTTTTTCGTATCGTTGATATTTACAAAGTTACAGACCAACGAAGTCGTGGTTTTTGTATTTTCAACTGTTATTAAGTGACCTACAAAAGTTAGTACAAAAAAGTCAATAGAAATTTATTAGAACATTGAATTTTCTAAAAAATTGTTTGCGTGAAATTTTGTGTATTCCTAACGGTTTTAAGTTACGGACTCATTGAAACTTATTTTGATGGTTTTATATGTATATCATATCATATATGTAACTTTTTGTCCTCACTTCAATAGTTTAACCAAAAAATGTAAAAAAAACGGAAGATTAACAACATTCAAAATTTTAATGCTCTGTAAGATATAAAATATCGAAGATAGAAATTCGACTCAAAACTATTTTTTGTTCGAAATTTAATGATTCGTAAGATGTAGTCATTGATTTTATGAAGACAAAAATTTTTTCTTAGGTTGCACGGATAAAGAATGTAGAAAAATCACTTTGCTGTGTTATTTAAATGAATAAACTTCGAACGGGATGATGGACCTCTTAGAATTGGTATTATGAGCTCCGCTTTTGACAGTATCTTTATTAGGACAAATTCTCAAATATTTTGGGCGGAGAGTAAAAAAAAATATCGATTTTTTTGGGCAGACCCTAATATATATACATGAATTTTTTAAGGAACATCAGTTTTGAAATATGCATTGTTCCTGAGTATTTAGGGGTTGACAAACCTGTGAGCGCTCGTCAGGATGGTTTGAAGTGGTTACGAGATCTCACTTATTAGTTGGGCGAACTCACTAGAGAATTGCGTGAACACACTTTGCGTTGTCATGACAACTACTCGAGGTTGTTATAGGCACCAAGTCCATCGTTGTAGCAACTCACTTCTGCCCAACTCATAAGCGCTGAATTGTCCCAACTACTCGTTTTTCCTTGCATCGAGCTGTGAACTGTATTACTAGTCTATTAAAATAAATCTATGTCAAAGTGGCAGCGTAAAAATCTTAATAAAATCTAGGCATACAACTCAAAAACCGTTCATCCACTTCTGAGAGATGATACTATATAACTACAGTTTGCAAAGTCTCGTAAAGCGTATGTATCTTAAATCCTAAGCTCCGTTAATACTCGGCTCCAACGTTAAAGAACGAAATACGTGCTGAGCGTCGAGCATGTGTGCAAAGTATAGACAGACGGTATGAAAGTAGAAAAATCCTCAACCTTTGAAATATAATCCAAAGCTGACCTCCCCCCTTCGGACCCTATGCCAGAGCAGTTTTTCGATGTAATAAAAAACGTCTACTCTCTAACGTGAACGGAGTAAAGCTTCGCATAGCTTTTCCAACGGCTGTGCCATATATAGTACATTATATATCCGTAGAAATGTATCGGGTTGAGTGTCCAGTTGGCCATACGCTCACGTTGTGCCTGTATCTGTGTGCGCGAGCTAACAGAGGGGTTGAAAATGTTACTTTATTCGAGTCCGCACACGTTAGCCAGTGCGACACGGTCAGTGCGACCAAACTCCCATGAGCAGGTGGAGGGAAGTGCCTATTTATGTCAGTCTAAATTACGATGAGAATTTGGCCTCCCTGGTGCTAGCGTTCCTTTTGCCACTTTGCAGCCGAATATTTGCAACGGAAAGCCTGGCTGACTCCCTGCCATTTGGACATTTTCATGAACAATTCCTGTGTACATTAAAGCGTATATGGAATGTGTGACGCACCGGAGCGATAGAAAGTGAGGAATGTGCATTAGGTTCATGAAACACGAATATCGAATATATTATTGCAAGTTCCGGTTGGTGAGAGTCCACGCCGAGTAGGACATAGGACGTTGTCTACATGAGTCTACATGAGGTATTCGAATATACGTGGAAGCTGAGCTACGTAGATTTCAATATAATACTAGAGGGCGGTAAGTTTCTGTGTGGAAGCAGCAGTGGCGAGACCGACTACGACGATACTCGAGACGCGAAAGAACGCGCAATGGGGAGAATCAAAGAAGGACTTCTTTAATATCAGAGACGAGGATGCTTCTCAGTTTGCTGGCTGACTGGTGGTGGAAGACTAGACGTCGTCGGATTTGCTCCAAGAGACCCATAGGGACTCGAAATACTTCTCCTACACACACGACATGATTCTCGCCCATCCCAGATCCCGAGCCTCCAGCGTCGCCTTTGTCAGTTTGAGGACAGATCGGAGCCCTCTGGGCCTTGCATCACCGTCTGTGTCGTCTACGTCCTCATCCTGTAGCTGTTACCACTGAGAGCTGTGAGGTCGAGCGTGGTCCTTTATCATAGTCCACGGAACGATAGAGAGCGGAACCCAGAAAGCGAATGACCGCCCGCTTGAAAAACTCCACGACGATTTCACGCTGAAAAGAACAAAGTTATAAGAACGTATTTTCAAATTGGCCTCCCCGGAACTCACTTTTCTTTGACAGCATTTACCTATACCATCCTCATAGAAGATAAATGCTCCATATGTTTGCAAGATTCAAGCAATTTATAAGCAATTTTCAACGATTTTCAGCCATCGATTGACTGTCAATGTTCGGCAGTATATCTTATGCGCGTTAGTGGCTGGTCTTCTCGTCGTTTTCTCTTTATTCAGCTGGCAGGAGAGTGAAAACAAAGAGGAAAAAAAGGTATAAAGAGCTCCCCATCTTCTGCCGGAGCGTTCATCTTGTGGTTGACTGGCCTCTGAAATATAAGACAGCCAACAAATCGCTGCTACGCTGAGCTCGAACTGGTCGGTTCCTCGACGAGATCCCGTCAACACATGCACGCCACCCTGCTATTATCCGCTCGAGATGCGCCGAGATGCGTTGCGCCTGCTTCGACCGGTGAATACTGTGTTGCGCTCAACGATCTTGCTACCTGATGGTGGGCTCTTTTACCACCTGGGAGTAAAACGGAACGTTCTCGGTAGCGAAGCAACACCCGACTACGGGGATGGATTGCTGGTGCCCACGTCTACATCGTACGGCCATCCTCGTTCTGTACAATGTCAACCGACTGGATATCACTTGGAGTAAAAGAGATGCTTTCTGACCGTCTCCGTTCGGAAAGATGTAGTCTTCTTCTTCTCTAAGCTTGACACAGGATATTCGACAGGAAGTGCAGTGGCGTGGTCATCATGGTGGCGACGGCGGACCGCGTAAGTCTTACCAGGAATGTCGTCCGATGATCCCTCGTTCAACGACGAAGAGAAACGTATCATTACGTCGTGGGTTCTGTCTTCAGGTTGCATACTAGTTGTGAGAGACACTCGTTCGCCCTCTCAATGTGAGTATACGCAATTCTCTGGACTCATTCTCGGTAATGATCCTGGAGCACGCCGCTGAGATTGGTCGGAAGTAAACGACCGATGCCTTGACGCGTCTGATATAATAAGTCAACCTCTTTCCGTGGAATCATCGAGAAACACGGCTCCTCGCTTCCGTCTCGAGGCAAGGCCAAATGGCTCGAGTTTGTCCAGAGTCGTTGTAATTATGTAACTGCTTACTGCTTTTATTCAGTGGTTGGATGGTACAAGTTTTTAGTTGAAGTTGACCCGACTCCGGCGCTTGGAGCTTTGGACTTCTTAGATCAAACGATGTTCCGCGCACCAGGTTTCGTCTTTCGACATTTAATCAGGTCTTCCTCTTTGAGGATGATACTTCTTATTTGTGGATGTTCACAACATTTTCAGCCAGGTTATTCCGGAACCAGTTTCGAATCTCAAAAGGATCTGAAGCCCTTGGGGATTGTTATCCTCGATATTGGCTTATTTTGAATCGAGGTAAAATATATCGACACTGACAAGAAAAGTGTCGTTCTAAAAACCGGTTAAAGGCATCAAAAGACGGCCTTTGGTTTTAGCACTACAAAAAGTTGTGTGTGTAGCATGGGCGTGGTCGGCTATTTTTTCTTGACACGTGTTAAATCGCGGATTCAATTTCGGTTCATACGAAATTTCATACGGAATTTTGTATTGTCAGAATTTTCTCTTTTCACGCCCTTACCATGCAAATATCTATTTTGTCACAGCGAGTAAAAATAAAATTACGGAATTACGTCAGTGTAACAGAGAGTAATTTTCAGCAGAAAGATCAGATTTACAAAAGCTTAGCTTTTGCCGCCAGTATTACAGAAAAGATATAGTCACTTAGACTAAGTCCACGTTCACAGGCGTTTAAACAGGTGTGAAGTTGAAACAACAAAATCCTGGTTCTCGCGAAAATACGTCAACAAAAGCGAATATATGTCGAAGGAACTAATTCTTCAAATAACCCCAATCTTTGAGTCAGCATAACAAAAATGTTGTTTGTCTCGAATATAGTACTGCGTCTGAAGTGATTATTTATCAAGCAAGCCAATACTTCAGATAAACGCAATGTTCTGTTGAGAATTCACGCTGCTTTATTTATTTTAGTCAGCAGGTATTATGTAAGCGTGACCGTGATAGGATCAACAAAGTATTTATAGACATATTTTATTGACTACTGGTCTGCGAAAAGTGTCGGGCTATGTAGGACCCAAACTGACACACCGTTAACTCCAGATTTATCCACTTACTGTTGTTTACGAAGGTTTAGAAGGCTGCAGCTGCATTTTGATCCGCGTACCTTTCCTTTATTTTGACAGAATGCACCCAATAATCGCAGCCATTTCAGACAGATAGAAGGAGCAGAAATGCCAACTCGTTGAGTGCTGTACATAAATGTTCGTTGGTTAGTTGGTTTGATCCACCGAAATTACTTGAATCAATATCTTTATTCAGTGTATGCATCGACTTATCGCTAAATGCTTCCACGACAAATATTTCATGGCGATAGTGAGAATATTGCTAACACTCTATTCGGATCTCTATTCACATTTTGCAATGGAATTGGGACTTGCAGCTTGTGGGACGATCTCTTGGAGACATATCGTAATACTTTCCGGTTCTATTTCATATCGATGGGAGAATTTTCTCCATTGCACCACGGTACCCACCATAACAAGGTATTGGCTGCCACCGGACTTTTGTGATCTGGTTCAGGCGGGCAATGGGCTGTGGATAAGCTTACCACGCGTATAAGCGCACCACGTAGACACTTCGAGTTTTACATTTTCTCCGATACGACCTATTCCCATGTCTACGAGATCCTCGTTCTTTGGTTAGATCGCTTTCGGTCATGCCGACGCTGTAAACGAAGTCGTTCGGGAGCTCATCTGGGTACACACTGTTCTCTGATAGCCAACAAACGTATGGAAGTGCTATTGACTATTTTAAAAACACCAGGGATAATGCACTGTTCTTTAAAATTATAAACATTCGTGGAAAAGCGAAATAAAATTTATTTGTATTGTCGAACCACTTCAATCTATATAATCTTATCGATCGTATCTGAAGATGAGTGCGCTGCGTGAGGTCAGATTAGACAAACAAGAACGATAATCTCGATTGACGGTCGAGCGTATTGTGTTTACCGTCTTGTTTTCATTTTTTCTGAGCATTTGAAAGTCACATCAGGCTTATTCCATAGCCACACTATTTCCACGAATCACAGTCACACTATAACGTCAACTGATACTGAATTGCATAAACAGATACGTATCGTTTGATAAAATCATAGCGACCGTGTTTAAAAAGGTTTTAAATACGTTTGCTTCCGCATTGTACTGAATAACACATGATTATTCTAGAACGCTTGATCACACGGTTTTGGTGCTTCATGTACTGATTGAAATTTAGTATCTGAGCGACAAAATAACAATGAATCACTGACAGCAATGAGAATTAATTTTTTGTAAATTCTTATGATTAATAGTGTTGCGTATTCACTGGAAAATTTTGTTGGTCAATGTCTTGTAGGTAAAACTAACCGATACGGTGAAGGTTATATTTTGGTGATCGACGTGTCAGCAACTTTAAAAAGTAATAATTAACATCTTTGGAAATTTCATAATGGTAACGATAAACTATAGTATATAAGATGGTATTTTTTTTAGTAGCGTCAAAATAAATGTAAATGTATAACGGCCCAGACTAAAGAATATTTTTGTAAATTCTGAATGAATTTTTTTTTAATGATTACGGAATTTAATGACAACGGAATCTTTGGCATCAGTTGACTCAGATCCCGAGTAACGATTTGCCAAATTTTCATCAATAAGTATCACAGGCTGTAAACGTCGAAGCTTAATAACAATCATCAAAAATTAACCATCCAAAGTCCAATAAGAAATAATGAAAAAATTCTAATTCGTACAAACATGAGTCAAAATAACAGAAAATTAAACTTATGAAAAATTCCCTTTTGTACTCACTAATACATTTTTCTCGTTCAATCCAATCATACAATACATTCAGGCTAGAATTCCACAATTCCCCAATTTTATTTCAGAATTCTTGGATTGGGGAAAAAAAAATGTTTACATTAAATTTTATATAAGAATTATACATAACTAACAGGAAATCTTATAAAAGTAAGTGCAATAGAATAAGAAACGAGAATACACCCTTCATGACATACGTCAATACGGTTATCTGCTCATTGAAACTTCAATGTTCTCGATATGATCTTACGTAAGTTATTGTGCAGTGAAGATACATGGATAAGCAGAGAGGGAGGTCGTTCTGTGTATATTCTGTGTATCATCTATGAAATCCATGAGCGCCATAGATAACAGCAGCGACAATTAGGTATAAATACTAGACAACTCCAGTTAGTGCCATTCAGTTTACTTGAAAGGTTTGAACCACCAATTATCAGTTCATAAGCGATAAATTCGTAGACCAAGCAATTCAAGATGAGATTCGCCGTTGCTGCCATTGTCTGTCTGTCTATGGTCGTCTATGCGACCGCCAACGATATCAACGTTGGTGAACGCCAGGAGGGTGACGTTCTGGTTGCATCGAGGCGTCTTCTTCGTGTAAGTACTATTTGTTTATTGTCACCTAATTTTATGCTTCTAGTATATTTAATATTTAATAAATATAGAACCTACAATAATCACCTTTTTTCCTGCTTTTTCGACCGATGCCATAAAACAATATAACAATATGATATTCGTGTATTGATATTTTTTCTAAGCATTCAAAATGATACAAAGCGTATATCAATTGAATTTTTACTGACTAAATAATTTTCTATGTAATGAGCAGTCTTCGGAGTTCCAAAACTTACTGTGAAAAATTCGAAACATTTTTGGCATATATGCCGACGTTATAAGCAATGCATTTCAATTTTTTATCTTTACTTAGATTCACTAATTGAGAAGCAAATATTATGGAAAGAAGTTTGCTGTTTGGCTAGCAGACTTTTCAAAGTACTTTGATTTTCAAAAGTTGCCAATACATTTTTCTTTTCATATAAGACATAGCTAAAAGCAATATTATCATGAACAATTAGTAGTAAATCCAGTGTTACGTTTTAGTGATTTATTCGAAAGATACTTTGAATTTCAAGTATAGCGATAGTGAAAAAAAAAAAAATTAAAATCCAATTAGCACATACGAAGTGGGGGGTGGTGGTGGTAGTGGTGGATGTTGTGTGGTCGGGCTCGTAATGCAGCTGACGATGAGGTGAGCTCAATAGACCAAGCTAATCATGTTCGACTGAACTTGTGCTTGCAGCCAGCAGTGCCTGGTAAGCCGATGGTAGCACAGACGGGATTTAACGCTGGTGGCGAGATTACCGCCGTAACCGCTGTCAATGCACCAGGTTCGGACGCAACCGTTACGATCGTCAAAGGTGGACCGGGCGAGCGCAACGTTGTGGTGACAGCAATTAGCGAACCCGGAGCAGGTCTAGATGTTCAGGTTGACATTTACGCGACCAGGCCGCCTGGCCAGCCCAACGGACCCGCATCTTCTTAAACATGAGTACATTATTGTATTTGCCTCAACGCCAATGGATTTCACAACACGGAAACCGCGCTTGGACTATCTCCTTCTATACCAAAGGCTCTAAATTTTCTCCGTAAGAGATTTGACTTCAAAGCTCTGCAAAACTCCAAATTTAGGAATTAATTATGGATTTAATTTATATGTGATCACAACTAATTAAAATTCATGTAGCAAATATTATGCATTAAATAAACTAAGTCATTTATTTCCTGTATTATATCAGCGTGAATGAACCCTCGTATAATGCGTTATTGTGATTGTCTTAACGCCAATGGATTTCACATCACGAAAACTGCACTTCGATAATCTTCTTCTATCTCAATCTATGTTAATATACCAAAGGCTCTAAATTTTCTCTGCAAGAAAATTCGGTTTTAAACCATTAGGAATAATTCATTCAGGATCACATTATGAATTTAATTGATAATATATTATTACAAGATGCCAATCAATATTTCTGCATATGAAAAAATAAACTTTGTCAAAGTGTAGCGCCGGCAAAGTATAGTTCAGAGAGGAAAATGTCCACAGACTTTTTTGATTCTTTTTTAATTCTTGGCCAGATCAACTCCTAGAAAAAAAACATATTTGCCTTTTCTGTACCTTTTCCGATTATCTGGTGGCGGGTTACTCCGGATTTTTTTTAAGGATAAAGAAATTGTTGTGGGCCATTTTAAAACTTCGTCTAGCGGTATCGTGACGAGATCAACTTCTAGAGAAAAAAGACCTTTTCTGATTCTGTTTCGATTATCACGTGACAAGTTACCCCGGATTTTTTTTTAACGCGATGAAATATTTTTTTGCGCATTCAATATGGTGGATCAAAATTGTAAAAAACTAACTTGATTTTGAACATCGTTACTCGGAAATTTTCAAAGTTGCTAAACACGAATTTCGAGTTAAAATTTGTAATCTCTAAATGGCAAAGTCAATATGGCGGACAAGAATGCGAAAAAAAAATATTTTCGAGGGCAAATTTGTAAACAACTACCTAGAAATACTAAAAAACAAAAAAATCCAGGGTAACCCGCCACTAGATGATCGAAAAATGAACAGAGAAGGTATATGTTTTTTTTTATCTCCAGGAGTTGATCTGGTCATGATATCGCCGGATAAAGTTTCAAAAAGAACAAAAAAAATATTTCTTTTCGCTTATAATAAAATGCGGAGTAACCCGCCACTAGATAATCGAAACAGCAAAGGTAAATATGTTCTTGTTTCCTAGGAGTTTAAGTTTTCAATGTGCGGAGATCGTTTTAATTTCACACAATTTTTTTCTTTCAAAAAAATTCGCCATCGGGAAACAAAAAAAGGAACAAAAAAGTCCCTGGACATTTTTTTCTGAACTAATGTGGCAGCGCTACACTTTGACATAGTTCATTTTTGCAGATGTAAAAAATTTTGTTTATAATAAAAAGATATTGCATCGTGTTTAAAACAAAATCGTAGAGGACCCGCCACTAAAGAATGAACAGTACTACAAAAAAGTCCTGTAGCATTTTTGCCTTTGATCATTATTCTAGTCAGGAAACACGGACAAAGACAAACGTACAAATACCTGCCCCTAGCCTAAGTCTGATCATGGTAACAAGCTAGCTGCGTATAGCGTAAATCGCCAGAAAACCGGAATATAATTCGATTCCTATGTTGAGTCGAGGAATTATTGCCATATTCTTCTCTCCGTGTATTTTTGCAGATGCAGAAATTTCGATTGTCAATAATACAAGACCGTTAAATTTATTAAATAAATATTATGCATTGAATGAATTAACTTATTGATTTCCTGGATGATAACAACGTGAACTAAACCACGTATATTCCAGGGCTTAAGTACGTGTGATAAAATACACTAATGATATATGAAGTGCCATAGCCTCGAAGGTGTATCGCAACTAAGCGACGTTCGAGACTCGTCCTTCACCGTTAACTTACCATATGACCCAGCGAGTTAGGAGGCTACGTTAAAGCGCGCATTTTCTTCTCTGCAAGACGCTCTCTCGTGCAACCGACAGCGTGCATCTTGCTCTTGGCCACGTAAAGCTCATAGTGTTGCGGAACGCGCACATACGTTACCTTATCCCCGGGCATTACAGAGATCTTCGGATATGAAGTCTGGCGCATCGTTTCGCTCGGGCATATAACGTCGAGGCAGACTCACGCTCCGCTAAATAACGAACGGGTCCGCGTGAGCACATACCGCGCATCGACCTGTGTATGGTACAGCTCATATAGCTACATTCTACGTATATAAGAACTATTCTATAATGCGGAACTGCTAGCGAGTTCGTGAAGCTGTGCATCATGAAAAAAACGACGCTGTGCGTCATTTCAATTTAAGACGCCTTCAAATATAAAACGTTAATATTTGTTCGTGCTTGGTGTAACAAGTATGAATAGATACACCATAGAATTGTTTTTTTTTTGTGCATAGACAATATATGTTAACTGAAAATATATATGCGATATATTTAGATATGGTGTTGAAGGTTGTTCGGCTATTGGCGATTGTGGTGTCTAGATGTTTTGGGATGAGACATTCTTGTCGACATCTTAGTAGGAATTTCAGTTTTTCTGAATTTCTGGTTCTTAATTTAATTTTTTTACTCCAATTTTTGTAGCAATGAAGAGTGAAGTTTCCGAATCGTTGCCTGATGTTTTCATAAAAGTGTGTCATGGTAATGCTTCGTTGTGGAAACGTTGGAGTGTCAATGTGATGTTTTATAGTTCTTAGTTTATAGCCAGATGTGAAATTAGTTGATGATGTTGTGGTCGCAAATGTCAATGATGTTGAAGGTTGTTCGGCTATTGGCGATGCCAATTTGCGACCACAACATCAACAAATATTTAGATTTGTTCTTTTGTTTATAAAATTTTGAAAACTTCATATGTGTCATACATAATAATAATGATGATAATATACATTTTTTACTTTCCCATCACATACAGAGTATGTAAAAGGGAAAGTATTGCAATCAAAAAAAAATTCAACTTCAAGATTTTAATGGAAATACATGTTTTGAGTGTCCTAGATGCCAAAAAACACATTAACTCATTGGTGTCCGTCCGTCTGTCTGTCTGGCGTCTGTAGGTGCCGTCCGAAAACACAATAACTTTTGAAAAAATCTGTGGACCGCAAAGAAATGTGGTGTCTACTTTCTGCATCTAAATCCTAGTTTTGATATTGAAACCCAATCCAAAATCTCCACTATTTCTGGTATTGTACCTGAAATGTGAAAAAATGAAAATAAAATATGTTATTCATTTTTGATGATTTTGATTCAATAAGCAGTGAACAACAAGTGATTCAATATAGTGAAGACTTTGTTGTCTTTTTAGTTACTCACATGACATTTTTTAAACCATCCTCAATCAGGAATTTCTATTGTGAAATATGGATTGCCTTACAGGTCTACTAAAAAAAAAAGACTGCTATCAATGATCTTGAGTAGTTTTCAGTGAGAAATACACTATAAATATTCACATAAAATATTATATATAGAAAAGTGCATGGACGGAATAGATTTAAGGTTAAGTTAACACTCATGATGTTAGACTATAAACACCGATACATCCATAGTTTTTATCACTTGCATAGCATTTCATATGAATTCTATATCCTGCAGCGGCCTCTTATACGCCATAATATGCGAAACCTTCCGTATATGAATAACAAGTATAAACCGACTTGTCAAACTATCGCAGTGCTGACAATAACACTAACAAACAAACAAAAAGAGAGATGTGGCGTGAAGACGCGATCATAACGTGCACGTCCTCGAGAGGGCGGGTCGTAGCTTGAATTTGAATTAAAAAACGCGTTCTTAAGAAATTATAGGGTGAGATGTAGATTACAATTTGAAAAAACGATAAAAATACAAATGAGAATAAAAATTGGAAAACAATAAAAGTAAAAATAAAAATTAATAAAAATTAAAAAATATTTTTAAGTGAAAAACAATCTATTGTCTCAAATTTATACAATTACAAAAACAAACAAACGAACATTACAAACTAACTTCACAAACTAACTTTACAACCTAATTTCACAAACTATCTTCACGACAGTAACATGACGCCAGCAGCAATCGAGATGAGAAAGTCACGTGTTGCGTCACGCCAGTAGCAATTTTTATTTATGGTATTTTTTTTCATGGTAGTATACTATAGGCTCGTATAACAAAATATATGAAAAATAAATACATACACCTTAAAATATACTCATCGATGTTTTTGGGGCTACATGTAATAGTATACGATACGATACGAGTGCGATGAAACTTTCCCTGACGAGGGTGAGTTTGCAGTACGAACCAAAAGTGAGTGTTGCAATCAAACGAGTTGAGAAAAAGTTTCTCAAAACGCGCGTTATATTGCCAAGCTGACGAGTAATTAGTCGAACGTACACACAATTTGCTAATAGGTATAGGCATTTGTGAACTATTTCGTTATGTATGGGAGGTTTTCGTTCTGCTCCTCTCTGCCTGTTTCTGGAATTTGAAGCTTTCTACGTTAACCCGTCCTATTTTCGGTTAATATCCAGAAATGTTAATATAGACTTAGCACATTATGCGAGAGGAAAAAAGGGAAGCTCCACTCAAACGTGATAGTCGGGATGCGGAATAAAAAATGATCATGTTCAATAAAAAATTATTTTTAAAGTCAAATACTATTTCTCTCAAAAATATCTCCTGCAACCTGTTAATTCGGTGTAATTAAAATAAAACCACTTAGTCAAAATTGCTACAGACTACAGGCTCAGGTTTTCACAACTTTTTGGGTAAAACTTTGTACCGTTAAGCAAAGTCTACTTTCCGGCTAAAAGCTAGACCGTTGGTTGCATCCAATGGTATCCCTAAGGATTTAACTTGATTTTGTCCACAAATTTTCTTCTCATGCAACCAATCAGAAAATAGTTTCCTAATAAATGTATTGCAATCTTCACACTAGTTCGATAAGTGTTAATTAGAATCAAAACCATCATTGCCGCTGCATGACAATTTATCATGCTTTCCGTGAAAATATTTTTTTCTCTTACTTCCGCATTCAGATTAGTCTAAAAATTCAATTTATTATGCCTTATGTAGAAATTTTATTTTCTCTTACTTCCCTATTCATATTAGTCTCAAACTTCAATTTATTATCTCTTATGTAAGAATTTAGTTTTCGCTTACTTCTCTATTCGGATTAGTCACCAAATTCAACAGACTTGGACAAACATTAAATTTGCCGAGATGATGGAAACTGGTGTCGTAATGGAGAATACTTAATTTTCTGCAAACTGGAACGGTCCACTTGAAATTAAATGCCTCATGTTCATCCCTTCTGTACACCACGGATATAATGCGAAGATGTACACGTACAGCAGTGTACACACAGGTATATTACGTCGATGGTAGACGGCATGGCGCGCTCTTGTAAACGTATCGTGGCGATGTACATAAACGTGGAAATCGACGGTGTTCTCGGTGGAGAGAGGTTGGCCATAAGGTATGCTCCCCTGCCAACCCCCTTCACATGCGCCAGGTGCAATAATTGCTGCAATCTCCGCCATATCTCATTCTCTATACGTACCGGCACCGGCGTGTGACACGTAGTATGCGCAATACGTACGCGTGCATGCTGCTCTCGCTAGCGTGAAATTATACACCTCATGCGTTATCCCTCAGCCAGTAGCAACCTCCGCGCCGCTACGGCATTACCACTGTCGCGTTACTATACTCGATTCTGCATCGTGTTTCACCCACACCTATATCACTATTTCAGCTGCCACTACTATATACATGCGTACCTCCTGGTGAGGTGTATATAGGTGCCGGTTTTACGATTAACGGCAGTCGGTTAAGCTTGCTCACGGATTTCCCTACCAAGCCCGAATTCGTTGAGCCAATTGTCCGTAAGAAATGTTCGGTTGACCTGACTCGCAATCGATATTTATGCGCGTATGCGAGTGTTTATCGTCGCGGGATATCCTCGTGGACATTTTTCGTATCTGCAAGAGATTTTACTTCAAGTCTCTGCGAAACTCAAAATTTTGGATTAAATTATGAATTTAATTGATAATATCGCAACTCAAATTGAGTTATATTGGGTCAACAAATTCCAAGCCTCTGCAAATCTTAAAATATGATAATAAATTGTGATTTTAATTGATGATATGTAATTGCAAGTAATTTAAATTGTATTAATAAATAATATATGTTTGATTAACTAAGTTGATTATTTTCTGCATTTGACAGTGTGAGCAAACCCTCGTATACATCAGTGTTTAAGTACATGTAATAATGTGAAGTAATGATATAGGATAGATGTACCGTTTCTAGTCTTCATTCAACCAGGTTTGCCCACCAACTTCGAAAGAACGAAACTATAAATCTTGACGAATCAACAAAAATTGAGTAATCTCGTTAACTTTTATGAATTCAATTAAATCACTTTTATGAGTTCAATCAAAATGGGAATACGGGTCACCAACAATTTCAACTACATTATCGTGAAAATGGCCACATTTGTTACGGTAGCTATAAACGGTACATCTATTCTATGACGTGAGGTGCCATAACTTCGCCTGAGTATTGCAGGTAAGCGCCCTTTAAGATTCGTACTTCGTCGTAACTCCTAGCGGCTGCATAGCAGTGCCGGTTTTACGATTAACGGCAGTCGGTTAAGTTTGCTCATGGATTTCCCTACGAAGTTCGAATTTGTTCAGCCAATCGCACGTAAGAAATGTACGGTTGACCTGACTCGCAATCGATACACACATGCGATTTTGTCGTCATGAAATCTCTAGCATTCCATGGAAATTTCTGGTTCACGAATCACATGTGTATGAGCATTTACCGAATGAATGTTGTTCCTATTATTTTGTTTCATTCCGTAGGTACGTAGAATGAAACGCAGAAAGGAGAAGTTTGCATTCGTACCGATCTCGAATAAGACGGTAGAGTTAACTCGTGTATAGTGGATATAAAGCAGAGAGGGAAGTAGGAATGGAATAAGAAAACTTTGCTGTGGGAGGTACTGCAAACGCACACGAAAAATGTTGAGAATTCGCGAGTTCTCCCCGGCGGCAGCGAATCGGCGAAGTGCTGTCCGCCTGTGTAGTATTCGTCCGGCACGAAAGATTCGCTCGCTGAAAAGTTCCTGCTATTTCAATGCGCCCGCAGTTCTTTTCCAGCTCACCGTTACTCTGAGCATACGTTTTGCAATAGAATTCTATTTTTCTTCTCATTTTTTTAAATTTTCTTCTCATCCGGAAGTTTTCCTCCCGAATGCTTTGATGCGAAAAGAGGTAAGAACGAGTTCATGGATATAATATCAAATAAACGTAGACTTGCGCTCTGTTGTTCACTCAAGTGATTAAGTTGTGGATTTTTTTTCTGTAGACGAAAATAAAGCAGCATGATTTCTTAAGAAAACCCAGTCACCTAGAAAAAGTTATGAGGGAAAAAAATCCTGCAGACGATACCCTTCTTTTTAAAAATTTCCATTCAAACCTCATTAAGTGCATATTAAGCATCATAATTCTGCAATGTTGTAAAGGCATACAGTGCACCTGAATGGTGTTAAGCAAAAAGTACAATTTTTAACTTGTAGCTTCCATACCAAACCGGTGAACAAATTTTTGTGTTCGATTTCTTATTTTATCTGTTCTATTTCAGGCCCTTATGACGAAGCTGTGATTGAAAAATTTTTAACGAATTATTTATTGTGCAAGATACTTGGTAAATAATTGGTTACATTATGAATGAATAATAATTCATAATACGAAGAATTGATAATATGTATATTATAGATAATATGAAAATTAAATCAACAAAATTATTATACCTTACTATAATGATTATTATGCGATTAAAATTATATTGACAAAGGTTCCATGGAATGTACAAGAATAATTGGAAGCTCAATTCAGTTTTCCATGGCATCAATTAGATGCGCATGACTTACTTCGGTGGGTTGAACGTTATATATGTAAGCATACGCGAGGAGAAAATCAACGGAGCATCAAACTAAGGGACAGGGCCGAGGTAACAGTGACACACGTTGGAAAGCAGCGCAGGGTGACTTTCCGTTACTTAACCGTCACCCACAGCCTTGCACACTGCACCCCATCGCATTCACCCTAATATGCAGCAGCAACGGGAGCGAGAAGATTCAGAGCGCAGAACTAAAAGGGTCGCGGGAACTTGGCCAACCGTACGTGAATGTAAACGCGCTATGGGCCACCAAGTTACGCTAAACGCATCACAAATAAAACCCACGACGCAGGCGCCATTAATTATAATTAATTTTTCAATATAACGATGTCAATTTAGCTCTCATAAAAACTATCAAGTAAATATATAACGTTTGGCTGAAGACATCATTATTTTTTACCCCAAAAACGAATTTATAGGGTGGAAACAATGAGTTTTTGGAGCGTTCTCATAATTACATGCACCAGGAAAATTAGTCTCGTGCTTATAGCCAACGAGGCAGTTATGGAGCTGTCACGTGGTGGAAGACAAAATGTTTCTTAGCGGGATTTTCATCATCCAGTAGTTAGTGTCGCAGCGTTTATGATTTGTCGTTGACGCTCTCGAAATTACTGAAATAATGAGGCGCGAGAAAATGATGTATGATTTCATAAAAGTCGTTTGTTCAGCTTTAAGAAGGTTGTGGGTTGAGAAGGCCTAGACATTCAACATTAGAGATAATTTCCCTAGTGAAATACTAATATAGGTTGCAATATTACAATCATGATTTCCGTAAAGAGTTCATGAGTCGTAGAACTGGTTGTGGGCGATTTGTCGTGCACTTATAGAGTTAGTGTCCAGACACTGAGACATCAATGCTTTAAAACTTCCGAGCTTATATCAAATCTCATATAAGAAGACCCGCCTGATCTGTCTCGGCTTAGTTAAACATAAAAAAAATTGTGTACTTGCTGTAACTTCGTTATTGACATATCATTTGATGCTGAACAAAAATCCAGAGTATGCGTGATATATCACGGAGGAAAAAATTTGATATATACCGACAGCGTACGTTTTGTACAAGAGCAAAAAAATATTCTTGTCAGTCTAGTAAATTATTTTTCAGTCCAAGAATATTCTTTGCTGCCTATTAAATTAACTAGATATCAGAAAGCACAAATATATTTTTTATCAGCCTAGCAAATTATTCGTAAATCCAGCAAAAAATATCCACGATCAGTATATTAGCAGATGATTTTCTGGCTTAACAAAAGCTTTTTTCTACTGCATACTCGACGAACGACAAATTTACTTGTTCTAGCCGTGCGCTTACTTTCTCCCAAGAAATATGGTGATAGAGAGGTTGACTCCATAGATGAGGGTGTAGGTTTAGCCACTATATCGGAAAACTGGCGGCAAGAATAACCATTAACCGATACGATAATATTTACTCTTATGGAAGCAGCGACGGAGACTCAGTGTATGGAGCACGATGTTGGATGGAAGGAAACGGCGAGGGAGCCAAGAGAGACGTTCAAGAAACAGGTGCAGGGGTTTGGATGCAGGAACGCCTTCGGGTTTGTGTATTTTCCGATCGAACTAACCTACCCTAAGGGGCTACTTCACCTCGTTACATGCTTACGTTGCTCCGGAAAATGTTGTACCTTTAGACACATCAGCCATATTTGAATAAGATATTAGAAAAGCTTTAAGGGTGCAAGTGGAGTTGCTCGCGGAGTGCTGGTGGATGTTGAGCAGCAGCTATACCCCGCCTCTTGACAACGCCAACGACAAGACTCTCGCTCTATCCTTTTATCGACGAGTAGGTTAGCTTCGTTGAAAATTTCATGCTTGCGACTCTGAGAGTGCGAGCAACCAGCCATCGGGGCGACGGAAAGGCGCAAGGGCTTCAGTCTGTTCAAGTTTCAACATTTGGGGGGAGGAGGGGCGGAAAGCGCAGTTTCCTTTCGTGAAAGCGTCCCCTCTTCGCTCGACAAAACCTTACAGATGCGAAAACGCAAGAGACCCGTCTCGTGATCCACTATATAAGCTCTAAGTACTTCCGGAGATAAAGCTCGGGCAACCGTCCACCTAGTTTTTAAATAAAATTCCATTTCCGTTACGAGAACGAAATTGAAAAGACGGATAGAAAGTTGTCTCATAGCAAGTTTCTGAGTTGATTGATTGTTGTTGATCCGTTCGTGCTCTGATTACTCGTCGGCATCGCGGGATCTAGATTGGACTTTGGACTAAGTTCATGTGCTTAATTTTTTATTGTATCAAATGTGCGGTTCCAAAGATATTTATTACTTGGCGAATTTATCATTATTCTATAAAGTCGACTCTTTTTTTTAAATATGGATACGTATGAGGCATTCCATACGGTTTCGAACGGTCGAAAAAGTTGTCCACTCACAAAAAAAATGAAATTTTGTCAAATTATTCCATTGTTTGAAAAAGAGACGTGTACATTTTTTCAAAATTTTTGGATCGCATTCTTTCGAGTTTTTCAAAATTTCGAAATTCTGTAAATACCGTTATATCTTGAAATGTTTCAGACAAAAAAGTCAGAGTTTTGCATAAATTTTGCGAACAAAAATTTGTTTGATTTTTTCCAGTTTTAAAAATGACCATTTGCATAAAAAATATACGAAAATAATTTTTTCCGGTCGGTATTTCACTTTCGATTTATGTCAAAGATTTTTAGAAAATACTCTGAAGTCTGTACAATAAAACGTATTTTTTTAAAAAATGGCTCGATCAGTTGTTCCAAAGTTATGCTTTGTTTTATTATTATGATTTTTTTTTTTTAGAAAAATCAAGACAAGGCCCATCTACAATAATAATATTAATGTTTTAAAGCTTATTGGACCATAATTCATCAGTAACGTAGATGGAACTCCATTGAACTTGTTCGAATACTACGCTATATATAATCACTCGGTGACATACCGAACGAAAAAAATTATTTTCGTATATTTTTCATGAAAATCATCATTTTTTAAACTCGAAAAAATCAAACAAAATTTTTTTCACAAAATTTATGCAAAACTGCAACTTTTTTGTCTGAAACATTTTTCCGTTTAATCGTATTCTTTCAAGATATAACGGTATTTACAGAATTTTGAAATTTTGAAAAACTCGAAAAATGCGATCGAAATTTTTTTTAAAAATGTACACTTGTCTTTTTTAAACAATGGAATAATTTGACAAAATTTCAATTTTTTTGAGAGTCAACAACTTCTCGACCGTTCGCAACCGTATGGAATGCCTTATATGTAATGGTTAGTATGCGAGTTGCTCCGAATTTGGAAGGACCCAAGTTGAAAATGTTCTGAAAGAAGTCAGATGAAAAAATTCAGCTCACGCATGAGAATATTAAGATTACCATACTTTTCGAGACGTTTCCTCTCTCTTGGCATAGTGCCGTTTCATGCTCGGTGGATATTTTTACCATATATTTATCGAAGTTTTTCTTAAAAAAGATTCCGCGGTTCCGAAGATACAAAAAACTTCGGGAGATCAAAGTGCTCTTTGAAAATAAAAGTCAAGAAAACTTGGCGATCATTCGCAATATACAATACAGTTGGGGGAGGAGGCTATAAATAAAAATGAATTGAACAGAATGTCAATACGGACAGGAATAAGTACCTTTCGAGTGTAAAGGCGCTTAGATTGCTCTTATAATACGAACAATGGTGAACGCGTTATTCATGGTGAACGCGTTATTACTATGTAGAAATATAAACTTTCATACACTTCCAATAATTGTGAATAACGCGGCGTCATAATTTTTTTTGTTAATTGATTATAAAATTCGGCACATGTCATAATCCCATATTACTTAGTGGAAAAAGGATTAAAAACATTTTTGTACTCAGATCGAAGCTCATAAAGAGAAAATTGCAACTAACAAGATCCTAGCATAGCCCAAATGAAAAAATAGCCAAATCGACTGCATACATCATATACAATATGTCATTGATTCACAGTAATCTTCGTCAATAAAACGAAATACTTGAGTTCCAATACTATCTTTCCATTGATTGATCTTAAGCTCAAAGGAAAGTAGTGACATCGAATTAAAGCAATCGTCCCTGTTTTTTTCCTTGATTTCACTAAAGAGGCAGCGGCACTTTTCCCGCCACAGCTCAGAATTTCAAGGCCTATTTTTTGCTGCCATCAAGTATATCTTTTCAATGAATCAATGAAACCGTGTCTTGAAAACAGTGAAACTGTTTCTCCATTATATACTCAATGAGTAAATGTATTTTCATAGGAAATTAAATGTTGCTGTTTGAAATTTAAGTGCACTCTTTCATTGAAATCAATATCACCCCAACCATTTCTTTGGCGTCAATGAAATCTTTTCTCTTGGTGTTGTAAGATGCAGTATTTCAATTTACGATAAAATGGCATTTACAAGTGAGATAATGAGTATGCACTGTTAAAAATCCACGATGTCAAACGCTGTTAGTGTGGACTTTCTCTCGGTGACATCCATTATAGTGTTAATAGTAACACTTTTAACGGTATAAAATTAACACGAGTGGTTTCGTTAAATTTATTCCCGTGTCAATTTCCTTTTTTAACACCGATTCGTCACTTTTAACCGTGAGCGAGGTCAGTTTAAAACTCGCTAGTAACGAACGGCACTGATCAGTGTGACTGACGCGTGCGTGTTGGGGAACCAATACAAAGAATATCGCGCGCGTCATCATATTCTAACACCATTTTTCTAACACCGTTCATTATTACTGCGATTGGTGTGGACCTATATAGACACCGACTTGGACTTGGTTGTTTTTAACGCTGGATTTTTAACAGTGTGGCAGTTGAGACCAAAGAAAGTTGGAATAAGCTAAATTTTGACGGTCTCCGTTTTGCAGAAAGTAGTTTTATCTTTCCTGTATATTTTTTTCATACTACTGGAGACGGTATTTTAACGATTGGTTTCTGCACCATGTATTAAAACAAGAAGTTTAAATGCATTTTTTAACGAGGTACCTCTTTTCCGTATGGGAGGAGCTAGCAGTCGCAGTGCTCGAGGTATGCAACGTCTGCGAACTCTCACCTTGTTTATGTGCATCGCTGGTAGGCCGCGAAACATGTGAGAGAAACAGCAAGGAACAGTAAATATGTATAAGTGTCAGGTCCTCACTCCTATAGTTGAAACTAAACCTGTTAGCGTATAAACAAAGTTCTTATCGACTCGTAATGTTCCCATTTATCTTCTGTTATCTCCCAGGAGTCATACTAAAATATGTTATATCTTTATGGATGGTTTGCTAATAAGGAATTTGACGCAAGTGAATATGATAGCGGTTCATAAAAAATCATTAAAAAAGACAAAACTGTATCATCGGCCGGGCCTCATTATAAGGTTTTGGGTACATCTGACCTAAGAGATCATCTGAATGTTGACTGACAAAAAAATTCTTCATTCGGTACAATATTTCAAATTTTTTATTAAACATTTTTATGAGTTTTTAACAAGCAAAATACTTACTGTTGTGATCAGCGGTGTTATGTGGTTGACTCAACTACTTTTAGGTCATGTTGCAGATTTTTCCCCGCATCGTTATCGTCCCAATCGATATCAAACACTGTAATCCAATTTACGCTGAGCCCGTTAATACTTTAGACAAAAGCGAATCAGATTTCATTACTAGTTAAACCGAGTGAAACCGATTTAGCTTTTAAGTAAAATATTAAGTGGCTCTGAGCAGATTGGATTACAGTTTTTGATATCGATTCCAGTTTCTGCAGTTGTGCCGCGAAACCTTTACATGTCTGTACGTAGAAAGGTTGTATACTTTTACAGATGTCTGAAAACATAAAACATTTAATTTTTCGGTATATTCCATGTGTCCGTTAATTCGAGAAAACAGTCTCACTTCTATCCAAGGCACGTGCCTGTTGAGAAAACATCGATATTACTAAAATCTGACCCCAAGCTATTAGCTAAAAAAAAAATATTGAACGCTTTAAGCACAAAAGCTATTCCCAAAAAACAACATCGCCTCGCAATCTTTATTTATTCTTTTTCCAACTTCAATATAAATAGTGTTCATTTCATCATATCGCTTTGTTTTCGTGAGAAAAAAACTTCCTGGATTTTCATGTCAAATTATACAAAATGTTCTGGAATTTCAGAAAAAGTGGTTCAGGGAAAACTTCGGGTGAATGGTTAACTACTGTATCTCAAAACTGGTTAAGAAATCATGTTGAAATTAGGTGCATCGGCAGAGAAGCAGCACTTTCTCCTAAGTATAAATTTCCGGAGAAATTAAAGAATATTTTGAGATATTATTAAACCTAGAATTTCTTGATAAAAGTTTTTATGTTGTCTAGATGCAGTAAGCTCGTAGCTTATAAGCTGAATAGTTCCTAGAATATGAAGTCATCAATGAAAAGACAAATACATACATTTCGATGGAATGAGAACTTTATTACACGGAAGGAAAAAAGAAGTTGTACAAACTGATTTAACGGTCTGGATATCCATCCGGAATAGTCGAATAGCACGAACTACTCAGTCGGTTGGAGAAACAATGGCTCGATGGTATAGTTCTGATAGTACCACTGACCAGCTAAGATCATAACCTCAACCCACTGATTGGTTGGTGCAACGAATCAAAACGAATTAGACAGCAGTCGTGATAGTTGCATGATCTAAGTCGTTGGTCGTACGTACTATTTGTTGCTACTAATAAGATAAAGTCGAGACTACGATTATCATTCAGTTTCAGGAACTAACACGCGGTGCATACGCTAGAATTGATTGTCAGAAATAATTTATTAAGCAGCTACAATCGAAACTTGCAAAATGATTTGTATTAGTAAAATTCAAATCAGGCTTCAGTTTCGCGCTTTTTGAATCTAGCGATCACGGTCTCACACCCAAGATGTACTTCGGAAAAATTCCATCATATAAAAACTTGACTGCTAATCGTCCCATACAATAACGCCTATTGATTGTCAGGACTACTGTTTTCTTTCCTTATATCTGGCACTGAAATCGATCCATACTAGCGATTCATCTAACTTTACCTTACCTTATCATAAGGTCTCATCCAATACAAGAATCCAATACAAGAATGCTCGCTTCGCTTGGGCAGCAAACCTAACACTCGTCGCAATCGCAAACTTTCGACCCATGTTACATACTATATTTTTTGTAACAAGTTCATGAATAGTGGTGCATTGGATGGTAGTTTTTAGGGAAGAACCGTGAAAAGTGACACACCGAAAGGACGAAAGTAAAAAACAACGCGAGCTATACTCGCGTCGATCAAAAGTTCCAACACTGCCATGAGAATAGCCATTTTCGGCCCGAAAAACTGCCATCAAAAGCACCGCTGTTCATGCACGTCTTACAAAAATTTTTTTTATAGCATATATCTACAAATTTTTCTGACTTTTGTGGCTATTTTTAAGCATGGCCTGCAAGTCAGCATGTATTCTTCAATACGGCCACAGACACATTATTGATTCACGGGACCCATTCTTTGGTCGTATTAGTTATTCAAAAGTTACAAGTATTAGTTCGTCTTATGTCCGGTAACGTTAGATGAACAAGCGGAAGTTATTTTCTTACCTGTGATACCACAAAAAAAAACAACTCCGAAAAATCAATAGAGCATTGCTCAATAACCAAATTAAGTTGCTCGTCACAATTGGACGGAAATCAATGTTTTTTCTTATGGGCAACTGGATGCCAGAAACATTTTATCAGGCATTTGTACAAATCAGCGTATTTTGTTTCGAAACCTTGTCCGTGGTCATATTTATTCATGAAGAACATATACGATCGCACGAATCATTCTTCAAAAACATCAATCAAGCCACCAACATTGTTAGAAACGTTTTTGAAAAATTCTCAATGATTTGACTAACACGTAGCGAGACGAGTACCCTAAGTATCAAGGCAGTGGAAATTTCGTGTACGTCGAAATTCTAGAGGGGTCACGATGAACGTGCAGCAGCAGGCACTGATTTTCCAGCTCCGTAATTTGCGAGTGGCGTATTTCCATCGATTTTGCGAAAACTCTCTGGCATATACGTACGCATAACGCAGCACACGTCCGTTACGCGTAACACGCATCAGTGGCTACGTGCGTTCTCTTTTTTCTTCATTCGCGCGCGTTTCTCTTGCCTACCGAATCGACTCTTCGCTTCCACGCGATCGAACGTCCGGCGCGACGCGCCGCGATGTTGTCGCTCGCTCGATGTATTTTAGCGTTTTTTTTTTAATAATTTTTTTTCGTCGACCGGCAAAGCATAGCAAAATTGGCGTGTGCGTGCAACCGGATACAGAGGGTTGATAATAATAATTAAAATCGTTCGGTCTAGCAGCTCGCTATAGGATATCAAGTGCAAACGGACGATACGCGCTCTCGCGCAAACGCTCCACGCGCGTTGACCCGCGCGTGTTTTTGTTTTTTGCGCTTACTATATTGTACACTGACGGGACGGCTAACTAATGTTTTTGAAGTGCAAATAATCGATATGATACACGTGGGTCGAGTATGTGATGTACTGAAAATTGATCCATCCCCTTTCATGTGATTCCGCGAATTTTATTATTTAGATTTAATCGGCGTAAACGAAACAATAAAGTTACGGAGGTAATTGAGTAATCACCAAAGTTGATAAGTGGCTTCACCGAGGAAGTTTTTGCTGGCGTCGGTGATCGAGTTTGGAGTATAAATAACGAAATTTGTTTTGTTCTCTTTCCGACGCCAACAATCTGAAATCAATACACGAAAGTTGATTTTATCTTCGATAAAATAATTAAACGGACAGGTATAGCCACTTTCACCCGACATCGCGGTAATGCGAATCTCATTTGAATAGACCGAGACTGTTAATAACAGCGCACAAATCATTAATTCACGTTCTACTTTATACGTTCAGGAATCGAGGTTATCTATAAAAAGCGTGGATAATGAGATTCCATGGATGTTGCGTACATTTTCGAATTATCGTCTGTCGTCGTTCGTCGTACATCGTTGAGGATTCAAGTAGCGAATATCCCCGCGTACGAACGTCATGAATTCGCCGGTTCATTTAGAAAATAGCACTATTTCCACGACCCTCATTAAAAAAAGTTAGAAAACCTTTATTAGTGATTTCCTTAAAATTGAGTTCAGTTGCATCCGCATTTACAAGTGAATTTCGAGAGCAGATGATCTTAATATCCGGAAGTAGTTGTCAGACATTTTCGGGTATTAAGCTAAGAACTGGATGCATTTCATGATTCGTGATAGCGTTTATAAGCAGCATACCATTTTTTGGTTCTGATGACACAAGAAACTAAAATTAATCTGTCATAATACTGATAAATCCAAAATCAATCTATTTTGAGTTAGGAAAAATTTCGACCTGCATACTGCCCAAGCAAAACTTCCATGGATTGGGAGCATTGACTCAAAAACTTGGTACACGGAAAAAAACAGTTGGTTGCAGTAACAAGAAAAAATGTTTGGTCTTATCGAAATGACTTAGTGCTTTGAGGGATAGATACTTACTTGGTAGGATGAACTATTTTTAGTTGGATGGCTCTGTCGTTGCCCGAACTAAGTAGTTACTTGGGCCAACTACTATTGAAAGCCACATCTATCTTACTTAGTTAGAATACGAATAAAATTCGTTGTGTGATCTATTCAAGTCAACTGAGTCTGTAATTTTCACCTAACTAGTAAATTGTTAGTTATTAGAGGCCGTTTTTTACGTGTAGTAAACTAGAAAAAATGTTCCGTTAGAACAACCAAACACTTGGTTATGTATGCGCCAGCCGATTAATTGGTTAGCCGGACCGAGTTATTGGATAACGCAACCAAGCTCATTGTAAAGCAACCAATAACTTGCTTGATTGATTTGATTGGTTTAACCAATTAATCGGCTGGCGTATATATAACCAATTAATTAGCTGGCGTATATATAACCAATTAATCGGCTGGCGTATATGTAACCAAGCGCTTGGTTGTTCCAACCAAGTATTTTTCCCGTGTAAAAATTTAAAACACTGTAGTACTGAAAAGTACATGAACGTTTTAACCCATCACGCTATAAGCAAAAATAACCGATGATGTACATTGCATCACAAGGCTGCGCTGTTTTGAAATAGGATAGTATTATGGACATTTTTAGCGATTATTTGTTGACATTTTCCGATTCTGTCAAAGGTAAAATGTACTTGTAGAGAACATTGATAGCTTGTTCATGTACGAAAATCTCGATGAATACCCAGATATAGATGGAGTGGCCACTTGAGCTGTTATCGTTTCCACTCGTGCGCGCCCCTGAATATGTTTGGCGCATATATATGCTTGGGTGGATCGCACGTGCTGTGACTGTAAATTGTATCATTCAGCGTTGTGTCAACACGACTCTGACAACTAGCGTGTAACGATAATTACTCGTTAGGGATACACCGGAGTTGAAACAAACGTTTGATAGGATCCGCAACATTGCATATATATAGGTATATTAGTGTGGATTTCCGCACATGCATCACGTTTCTCGACAATTACATGACTTCCTTTGAAGCTTGGCCAAGGCTTTGAGTCCTGTCACTCTCCAGAAGCTCCTGGAGAGTGACTATAACCTGCATGTTAGTCTACAACAAGGGCTAATCAAACACCTAAAGTATACTAATAACGATAATTTATCATAAATTTTCAACAGAAACACACTTATCATATTTTACAATGAATATTTGATTTTATAAATAACATACATGAGTATAGATACTCAATTTTTAGCATCCTTACTTCGCTTAAGGTAGTCCTTGCGCTTCGAGGCTTGTAAACTTTGAGTGTTAACTAATTATTATATCATGATTAAAGATCGTGTTGTGGCGATTACGAAGTTTGAAAATTGGTTATCGGGCTGACTGGTCAAGGAAATAAACATAAAAACGACCAATAAAATAGGGTTATACATCGTCGCTTATGGGAAAATGACGATTTCGAACTTTGGAACAAAAATTTATCTTCATCATCTGAACTTTTGTGCCATATTAAATGTAGAAGAGGTTTCTTAGATATTTGCGATCGAATATAATGCAAAAAATATCGGCATCATCGAAAAAATTCGAGAGTAATTGTCCATTAAGAAAAATTATCGCCCCAAAATTCAAATTTAGCAGACAATATTGAGTGAAATCCGCAACTGCAAGTTACTATTACCGATAAAATTGATATCATGCAGTAATGCAACATATTCAGAAAAACATATTTATTGTCACAGTAATTAATTAAATGCAGCTTTATGTTTAAAGCTCACGACTTACAAATATTCTCGACCAGTTTGTCATTTGACTAGTATGGGTCGCAAGGACTACCTTAATACACAATGGTATTAAACAAAGTAACAAAAATGCAATAAGTACGGTTCCGTAATCTCAACATTTATACATCCCAAACAGGAAAAATATAAAAATCGTGACCTTTAAAAGGTGTTCACGGGTGAATTTTCGTTACTCATGTTAATGCACATTCTACCCGATGTTGGGCTTAAAAACTATGTAACTTGAAAGCAGATTAAATAAAACTCTAAGGATATTTTAGATATCCCCTTGTATTTTATTCGAGTAAAATCACAATTATGGTTTCCTTTATACTTCGTGTTTGAATTACAGATCGATTTATAGAAATGAATTCCATAAAATTTATCTAAGTTGCAAGCATTTAGGCACTGTTGTCAACCAGAGGCAGTTTCATACGACGATTTATAGTAACCGGCGCAACGTACCCCAATGTCATATAAGTCGTGGCATTCAATTACTAAATGCAAAATATTGAAAGCAGGTTTCGAAAATATTTAACCAGAATCACAAGATTTAGAGAACCTTCCTTTTATCATAAATTGACCGAAAAATCGAATATTGTTCATAACTTAATATGGGGCATAGTCCGTTCATTATATTGTTACGCCCGAGCTAAATGATGACACGGATCTTTGTTTTTGGAGCGGAAATTATTAATTACAAATGCTTCCATTTATTCCAATCGTTCTTTGTATCACACGTCTGTTTGCTGTCAAAGTCCAGTCAAGACTCTCTTCTGTCACTCTCACAGTCAAGTTGATCATCAATTCGTTTGCCGATCGTCATATCGTGTGTTCCTATAAGGCCTAATTTCAATATTCATAACAATATCTAAGCTGTGCACTAATTCCAAAATAGTACATTACGATACTAGTGCGATGAAACTTTTCCGCGACGAGTGTGAGTTTGCAGCACGAGCTGAAGGCGAGTGTTGTAATCACACGAGATCAGAAAAAGTTTCTTGCACGAGTATCGTATACAATTTCATGTCACCAGGTGGTATAAAATATATTATTTAATTTTTCTGCTAGACTTCTTCAATTAAAATATAAGCTGCATGTTTGTCAATTATATTCGTAACATATATTTTTTCTGATATACAAGGAATAATAAAATTCAAAATATGTTTTGGTGACGAAGTCTTATATAATTGGCGAATATTTTATTATCCATGGTGTAAGTAACGTGACGTTGTAACTTCAAAGACATGAGTCGGGTTGACCAAACGATTTGAGAACGAATGAGGGCCGAAATAATATTTGCACTGTCCGGGTCGTAATTCGACGAGGTCACTCCTGAAAGCCGGACATTACGTGGCAGAGCATTGAGTGCGGTTTGCTATCTTGCTTTTCCTCGCGTGGAGGGAAGATTGTATAGTGTAATATAGTGTACCGCGAGCATAAGGAGAGTTTGCAGCAGCGGCAAAAGCAGCATCCAACGAAACACAATTGCAGACAAAGCCGCTCGAGGCGAATATAATCGCCGAATGCTGACTTCCACTCGGTTCTTATGGTTTTCTTGCGGTTTTCTTTTCGCGTATACCGGGGTGAAGCGCCCGGTATGGGGCTACGGAGATCGTTAACTCCAAGTGGGTAATCATACCCACCGGTTTCACGCCGCAGCGCCGACCGGACGCTCGTGTACCAAAGCGCCTATACTGGGTGAGAAGATTACGTGGGATATGCGGCTACCAGCAGCCGCACCACCAGTCAAAGAGCCAAGCCACTGCCGCTTCAGGCTAATTTACTTTTATAGATTCTCCGCTCGCTTCTTTTTTAAGTGCCTTATATTCCGTACAAGATTGCCCTACATTCGGGTTTCGTTTCTCCGCAACTCTAGTAAATCAAAGTTGTGTACTCACATCTTTTCTATTCTGGACATCCTATCATTTCTTTTCTCCATAGAGAAAGTTTTTTTTTTTTACACAGTTTTTTGAAACATTTTCGTGTGATTATACTCGCAATGGTCTGAAAAGTCGAGAAAAGTCGTCTGGAAAATGATTCTGTATGCATGAGTGTGTGAGTCGGTTATGAGGGGGTTAAAATTCATAGCACCATATCTTGTGAATTGCTCGGCCAGATCACCTCATATTTTAGGGGCTGAAGAGTACTTGGTACAAATTTTATTACCGATCGGTCGTGGTCAATGTTGGAAGTGAATAATTATTTTTCTTTCTGAAATTTCGTACTAAAATTAAACTACGTGAAACGAGCTTTGGTGTCAAGTTTAGGTAAAATCGATTAAGTATTTCTGTTTTTTTTAAATCCTTATTTACCCGATATAAATAAAATTCCTATCACTCGAGAACGGATTTGAGGGATGTTTTAAAAAACTGCATTCAACCTAATGAGAATGGTCTATATCGATATTGGGATTCTTAAGTTATGAAGCCTTTTGTATTATCGCACTAGAGGAGAAGATCATAAAGTTAATTTAAAAACGTCCATTCGATTAATTAGCACATAAGATCCCGCAATCGAGATATTAGAGCGAAATCAATTATTATAATAAGGTTACTTCGTCGCTTACCTGTTTTTTTCTTATTTGACTTTTTTAGTGACAACGAATGAATATTGCGTTGACATAATACGTATTGATTCGTGCAAGAGTTATTGTCGAGATAATAAATCTTATAAAGTTTCATTACGAAAATATATTGGAGTATTGAAATGTCAGCGATACTAATTGACCACCCGGTATGCAAGGGCACATATCGAGACGTGCATGCGTACAGGCAAGCAACAAGGCAGACTGGCTGGCTGGCAGGCATATAATTATATGCCTCAAGTCCGCACCTCGAAGAGGGGCCGCCTTGTTAGCAAATCTCGCAGGGCGCCCAAACACCTGCCTGATTGTTAATAATTTGCCAAGTTCAAGCATCACGATTGTGCGCTGACTTCTCTGGTACTCACACAACTCAACTCGCATTGTTCATTGCCGAAGTTCGTGAAATTTCCGGCTACACAATTTCAACTATAATACCAATTTAATAGTTACAGCATGATGTATATCTACCAATCCTACACAATATACATGCGCTTGTTTAACTATGTTTGGGTAACGACCATGGAAACGATTCCTGGAAGAATCGATATAAGCTCGAACCTTATTCGTAATTGACTTTTTATTTTAGAAGATTGTTTGGGGGGGCTTTTCAGCTTGTGCACGCCCAGGGTAATATAAATTCTCGAATAAATGGTGCCAGGTGGCAAAGGCATCGCACCGACGTTTAGGGAAAAGCTCTACTTTGCCGTACCTTAATTGTGGCTTCGAACGAGGTTGAACGAGGCTTTCGCCAATTTATGTGCTGCTTCGGCGCTCCTCTCTGGCTTTTTCAATTTTCCGATCTTCCGACTCTCTTTTACGTCGCTCTTCATTATATATATGTATATGTATGTGGATATATATTTTGAACGCATTTCCGAACACGATGCTGCGTCGTAGATTTTGTAAAAAGATTGAATCAACTTGGCTCGTGTTTCGTAATCCTCGGGTAACAGTGTTAATGCAACTTCATATCTGGCCGAGAGTGCGAACTCGCAACAGGGAGGATAATAGAGAAAGTAAGGGAGAAGGTGAAAGAGACCGAAAGAGAGAGAGGGAACGTCGGAATGGAAACCGGGGGAGCGTGAGATAAGGATTTTGATGAATAGTTCCGTTGGGAAATTTCTGCTGTTATCACGTCTTTGAGGAGCTTCACGGGCGTGCTCTCGACGCTTCGCCGATTCCGAATGATAATGCATATACTTTCCACTTTGCTCTCCGCACCCACTGCCATCGGTTCTTTCTTCACGCTCTTTGGTTTGTCTGCGTCCAAGATCCCGCGATCGAACGTGATCCAATCATGTGGTATAAACATTCCAGCTATTGCTCACAACAACCAACAAGATAATATCTTTAGAAGCGTGATTCTTGGAGCCACAAGGCAACTGGGTGAGAAAGCACGTTGTATATCAGCACCTGTTGACGTATTCAATCCTCTGTTATTTTAATGTTTCTTATATATTGGTACGAAACTGAATAAGTTATAAAAACTAACTATGTATATTGTATATTTCTTCACGTGAAGAATTTCCGTATTACAATGGCAGATTATTATTTGCAGTTGCATTCTGATTATTGATGGGATGCTGAAGTTGCTTATCAAGGAAATTTTTTTGTGTCGGTTTTTTCATGTTTTTTATTTTAGCCTTCTAAAAATGGACTGAAACGAAGAGAAAAAGGACATACAAAAAAGAGAGATTGCTGATTATTTTACTTTGCGTCCCGCACCCATAAGTGTTTCAAGTTTATGGTAGTGTAATGACCGAGCGGAGAATTTGGGGAAGTGTAGATATTGGCATTGCAGATAGACTGACGACGTATCGAAGAGAGATAATATACAGAGAGATAATATCACCGGGAATCGAACCCAGATTAATCAGGTACTGGGTAAGAGCACTAATGTCACCTATATATTTCTCTCATTTGAATCGTCTTCTTATATGCAATGTAGGGCCATCACGGTAGTCCGTTGAAAATCTTAGAATAAAAATGATCTTACTTTGGAGTAGATAAGCACATTTACTCCGCAATTCATATATCGCGATAAATGTTCATATATCAATTGTAGAGGAGGAAAAAACACGGCTCAGGAAAAGTTTAACGGTTAACCACCGACAAAGAGGTTAAGCTAAAAACGTAGCCACTGAATGTAGTAATTGAATAAATTTTGTTTACTGCCGTATTTGGAAAAAAACCCCTTAGCAATAAAGCTGAAGCTAAATGCTCTTACGCAATTTAAAATCAGGGGTAGCATATTTTTTCTTTAAAAGCGAAAAGTCTTGCGCTAAAAATCAACCACAAAAGGTACCAAAATCTCTTTTGCTTAAATTAAATAAAATTTTTCACAAATGCTCTCAATGGTTTTAAGGTCGGGCTAGACTATCCAATAACGGTGCATATGTAATTAGCTGGTTTGCTGTAGCGGTTAAATAAAGCCGAGACGCGCATATCTGGGGCGAACATGTTTTAACCGAATGTATTTTTTCATATTTTAATACACTCCCATATTTTGTCTGTGTAGATGAAACATGAGTAAGGCCCTTCAAAGGCCATTCAAAGGCTTTACCTCTCTCGAGCTCAAATTTCCAACCACGGTAAACTCGTGCCGAGGAAGTTAATTAAAATACCACGGAAATTCGAACGAATCGAAACTCTTGCAGTTCGTGTGGCCCGTCAGAACGCAAAACTCGCGTTCCTTTGGCGTGCGAAATGGCAATATAGTAAATAAATGTGAGGAAAGCGAGAAACGACTGTAAACAAAAGCGCGTGAACGACATTTCACAAGCTAGCTCCGTAAAGCAAAAGTGTATTCAATATTAAAACTCCAGTGAGCGTAAATTCTCTTGATGAATTCCTAAACAGAAATGCGTGAATTCTGCCTGTGACGGAGGGGTGCGCGCGGGATCATAATCAAGGTACTCCCCTTTGTGCCCACCTTCGGAGCACCCTCATCCCATTAATTAATTCATTAGCCCTGACAATTAGCCAACTCTTGTTTGAAACTGAATGCAAGCTAATTCCTATCTCGTAATTATTCCGTCCGCATGGCCGTGAATCCGATCATACTGTAAGTAAGGAGGAGAACCGCTCGCGTGCATTCCCTCATCATTCGCGTTCTTCGACATCTCACGGTGAGTTGCGGCTGTTCATGTCCGCCGTTAATATCTTCCCCATAAATCCGACTATGACAGAGCAAAATTAATACCGAGTCATGCGTGCGATCAACGCCCCTTCAAGACAGTTGAACCAAATTGAGTGAAATCAAATTTAATACGGAGTCAATCAAGTGAATGATGTGAGGTGGAGGTGTGATTAGAAAGTCTAAAACTCGAGTTATGTGTATAGAAATTTCATGTATGTGTCAACGGAGACGGAATCAGACCCTCTAAATTCTAAATTACACTGAATTTACGTCATATCGCCGTCATAAAGCAAGAGAGATAGTCAGGGTCTGACGTGAACATGTGTCAGCGAGGCAGTAAGCGAGTGAAAGCGGCAGAAGCGAGCTTACGCGCCAACTTCCGGTTTGCAACCCCTTCACCGGAGTTAGAATGGAAACAGCTTTCGGCATTGTCTTCCATCAAGTCGCTTGGCGTGCTGCTACTCGCTGCACCATGAACCTCCGTTTCTCTTTGCTTGCTAGTATCGTATCTCTATTTCTCTCTCTCGTTCTGTTTCTATGGTAAATTGTATGTAGTCTAAAGGGTAAGACAGTTGCGGCAGGGTTATTGCTCGCCGAGTCTACGTCGCATTATGCTGCCTCCTCTCTCGCTTGCGCAGTCCGTCGTCTCATCAAACCCCACGTGAAAAGCCTCAACACCTTCACTTGTGTCACATTATTGTTCATTATGTGCACACTGCAGTGCCGAAATATCATGTACACCTATCTAATCTAGTAATAAACCATGCTTGAAACTAACATACCTGTAGTTAAATCCATGATAAAGCGTGCAGTATTTCCTTTGTCATCAGTGGTGACTATCAAAACTCTCAATTCAAATAACACGGTTTCCGTTTCCGCATGCATAGTCCGTCATCAAACACGGTACGTGAAAAGCCTCGATACCCTCACTTGTGTCACATTATTATTTATTATGTGTTCGGTGCAGCGCCAAAATGTCATCTAAATTAATGTAAATGATAAGGAATGCATGAAATTGACTCATTTGAGGTGGAACTCATGACAAAGAGACCAATACAGGAAGTCAATATGCCAAGAACCCTAATAATTCAATACGGCAGCGATAACAGGATATTTTCTTTGTCGTCAACGGAGACGATCAAAGCTTCTAATTCAAATAACACAATTCCCATCCAAGCATCATGAATAAATGCGGTCTGGTGTGCCCGGTCGTTTTTAGCGAAAGTTACCACACAGTTGAGTGGGCTCGTGCGCGGGTCCCCTACCGGGTCCACTTTGCCACATCAGGCAAAGTTTTAACTGCGGTAGTTACTGTGCCCGGTGAAAACACAGTTGAGGAAATCGACGAGGACGTGTACGAGGATAAGAGTCGTGCTCTGTTGGAATTTTGGGTAGTGAGAGCATCAGGGAGCATCTGTTCTCGTTTTCTGTATTCGCTACGACTACACATGCAATATTATATTCTACCAATATATAGTGGAAATTGCATAAGCATATGACTCGTATATGCAACATGGCGGGAATTGGATTAAGCATAATAATGAAATATACATCGTTAAAAAAGTTATGGAATACTTAATTACTCTAAACTCTGACACCGTTTCGAAAACTGATATTAAAAAAATATATATATATATTTTGTTCCCATCGAATGCATGTTAAAAACAAGCTCCCCGATCCAGTAAAATATGTACTTTCGAACCCATGACCGCTGGTTTTAGAGGAACCACCTAATCTCTTTGTCAGTGTTCAAACCTTCCAATTGACCATGTATTTATCTTACTATTTATCTCTATTTCCAGGGATGACAGCATCTGTCCATCCCCTCAGCATAGTGGGAGGTTTTAGTAGTTTCATGCTAGCCTGTAGATCAAAGCGATGCTTCAAGGCATCGGACAGGGTTTGCTGTGCGCTGATACCAATTGGTATTGAAGGTACACCGTCGCATGTCCCATCACGCGACTTCCACCTTGAAGATTCTTGTCACGTGATATTAAACACTGACGCGGTGGCTGGAGCGAACGCGATATCGATGATGGCAGGTCGTGTTTGGGAGCGTCGAGCGAACTCCCCATTTACCTCGGACCGAGAGGATGCCTCGACGAGTACATAGAATATACAACCGCATACACACGCAAGTGTACAGAGTGAAGAGCGGAAAGAAGAGAGCAAGATGGGGAGCCGTGGCAACGGGAAAAGATCCGAGAGATCGAAGATGCAAGATCCCTTGCGAGAGAGACGGCTCTGGTGTTGGCCACGAGGAGAATGGGCGGACGGCGGTCCGCGCGAGAGCTTCGAGCCTTGTTAGCGTGATGCGAAGCTTGTGATCTGCACACCAGCCGCGCCACGCCACATTCATCTCCCCAATGCGACCGACTGGGCACCACTAACCGATCATTGCTATTTCATGCTGCGAATATATAGCCATGGTCGCTGCCTTTAACGCTTCGCAGTTCTGGACCCATGGCTCCACCGTTCACGGATAGTCGTATAAAATTTGTGTACGTTTGTCAGACATCGGCCATCGATTGGTCACTTCTATTCAGAGACCAATTGGCTTGAAAGAGATAAAAAGAATGAGACACGGAAGACTCGTCATTGTATGGCTCGCCCCTTTCCCTTTTTCAGCTACCGCATTGCCACAGGACGATAGCGTGTGTGCCGTCAGCTTTGTGGTCATCTACAATCTTCTCTTCTTTCTTCGTCCGTGACACACAAGATACCAACGGCCAGTCCGGAGTTGCACATACACGAGTCCGGAAGGAATCGTTTCTAAGGATTCACGTGTCACGGTATATGCCGTGACTCAAATTTATTTCCTTGGACAGAGTCTCTTGTGGGTAGACTTTGGCTGGGAGCGGTACTCAACGAAACCGCAGAAAGACTCGAGAAGACAGGTGTCAGACGGTCAATAAAATTCTATAGTATCTACCTGTTATTATTGTTGTTACATTCAGTGTTTCTCGTAGAGTCAATGCGGAACGGCGGGAATGAGGAGCGTACACAGTTAAAGACTCGCAATATATACGTTGAGTAAGCGAGAATGAGAGAAGAATGGAATTCTCATTTCCCTGCTGAAGGTCGCGAGGGGTTTTAAAACGGAGAGATTTTTTTGTTTCATATCCTCACCGCCGCTAGTAGCGGATGTCCCATTCGACGGAGATGAGCCTCCCGTTGCTGCTGTTGCCTCCGAGCGTATTTTGCTCGGAGAGGAACGTATGCTGAGCGCGCGTCTGCTTTACGTTTACAGGGTCCCATGCATTGTTCCTTCTTCCTGGCGTGTCTCGAGTAGGGAGACAATATTTGCGGGCAATAATGAAGGTCTAACGTCCGGAGCGAAGTTGGGTACATACGAGATGCTCGCGTGTGTACACAGCGTTTATCATTTTTCCAGACGGTGGCGGCAGCGGCTGGGTGAGCGGTTCAGGCTATTCAGTCGAGTGGGCCTCGACTCTTGTTTCACGGTGCTCTCCACGCTGCTCCACGCCATGTCGTTGCTGTTCCTCGTGCGGGCGCGTGAAAGCTTTCGCTCTTTCGTTCATGAGAGTCTCTCTCATACGCCTCAGGGTGTAAATAAGCAGTCGTCGAGATTACACTTGATCACAGGGAGCCCAAGCTAGCGGCTACGGTTGTCTTATTGCCGCCGACAAAGTTGCGGGAGTGCATCGAAACGGAGTGCGAAACCAAGGTCAGATTTGATAGGTGCCCTACACTCTCTCAGGCTTACGAGCTCACCGATATCTCTGCGTTCACAACAGCCATCCGCTCAAACCGAGATCGGAAATCCGTGAGTTTCGCACACCAGTCTTTCTCTCCGTGCTATCATAAAACCTCAGGGAAGATTGTTTAGTATGTAACGAGAGCAAATAGAGTAGCGGCTTGTTACATTAACCGCAACCTCCGCATCCCGATCAACCTCACCATCTTCTACAGCCTGTCTGACCATCCGGAATTTTATTCCTCGTGCGCAAACCGATGTTTATACTCCGTCGAAAAAAAGGTACCGGCACGTGTATTGTTTGCCAAACATCGCTTGAGTATCGCCCTGCATAAAATCAGGGTGAACTGCGCGGAGTGGGGCTCTTCTGAAAGAGGCGTAGAAAGGGCGGATGAAGCCCTACGATATACCATTTCAACACGCTATTAAGTATTCTGGTTCTATTCCAGCACACGGCGTCAGTCGTGATAAATAACTGTGTTGTATCGACGAAGTCAATCCAACGGCGCTGTTTATCTGATAGTAGAGGAGGACACGTTTATTTTCTTTTTCCGGGTATAGAGGAAATATTGATTTTGTCGGTTTTACCTAGATCTGATATACAATACAAATGCAGGTGTCGAGTTATTTTTCAAGTCCTCACCATTTGCACGTGTTACCGTTTACGTCTTTTCGCAATGAAAAGACAAATGCTACTGAGATTAAATATGGAGAACGCAACGACTTTCAATTAAATTTGCAGCGATGGAATGGTAACTGCTTCAGTTGCGCGCCAAGTTTATGCTAATTCTCTCGATTTTCAATAAAATGATGATTTCGATAGAAAAGCAATTATCGCGAAGAATGGAGTTCCCGAAAAATTATTTAGCTGTTATTTAAAAATTGTTTACCTTTTGAAACGATTTATTTCTTTAATTTCGATAATCACTCTCTCTTAATAGAACCATGTTTACCTCATTCCTAGTTCGTGATTGAAATTTTGAAAAAATATATATATATATATATATTGTACTGATTGTATCTCATTATTCAACGGTTCGTTCATAGTTAAAAATGTTATCGAAATATTAAACCTAAGCAGTCATTCAACGAAGTAAGTCTTTTTGTTGTGATTGTGAAGATATCTGCATCTGTACATTAAATATTGAATCATGAGTGAGAGCTGAGAATAAAATAATAAGAAAAACAAAAATTGATTTTTTGCAAAGCTTCCCCTGTAAGGAAGCCAAAAATTAAATAAATGAACTATCTTGTAGAGATGGATTCGCGAAGGATAAAAATAAATGAGGAAGCAATGTGCAAAGATCTACTTTGCATCCTCAGTAAGTATACTGACACAAAATCTCGAAAAAAAAATTTCATGAAAACAAAGCGTCCTCTATGAGAAAGAAAAATTAAACAAACCTCTCCCAAAATTGAAAAAAAATTCAACGTAGAACAAAGTCGAAAAAGTGTCTGCAATTGTATGCCGTTCCTAATCGTTTCTTTTTGATATATTTTTGAACGATTGCTCGCATACGTTTTGTGACAAGAAATCTCTTTCAAGCTTTCAACACATGATAAGAAATTCTCAAAGGTACGACTTTTTGAATCTCGACCGAAAAGGTAGAACTTTATTCAGTTTTAAAACGTTGAGTGCTGCAGCGATCGTGGGTCTGTGATTTTTTGGCCAGACAGACTGAAAAGAGTCGCTGCATCGTACAGTACGCATGCATATATTCCGAGGACGCTTTGGCAGCACTAAAGTTCCACTTAAGTACCTCGAACATCTCTCCTCGACTTTCAAGTATCCAAGGATAGGGGGTAGAAGGCTTTTACGTCTGCTAAGACGACACGGGAGCTTGACTCCGTCAGGTGTCGATATCGATTATGTAGTAAATTATTGACTGGGTAGACTGAAGGAAGCACTCTCCAGGCTCACTTTCCATTTCCCTTTGAGTCGAGCAGAGCAGACTCGGTATATACTCCCCGAGGAAAAGGTACTCGTAGCATCGATACCTGATGTACGCATGAGATGAATTCGAAAGGAGATAGCTCTCTGGAGTTAGCTTGTTTAATGTCAGCAACCTATGACTATTCCATCTCCTTCGCTTCGGTGGAAGAAGCTTCGGTAACCGGCTATGACGAGGATGCCGGCTTTTCTCAACTCCAAGTCACACGGTCCTTCGACATTCCGAGTAATGCGAACCACAAGCGCAAACAGAACTAGCGGGTTGCTTGCGCGCGTATAACATGCGACTTAGAGACATATCCAAGTCGAGCTCTCGAGCTTCCGATGTAGACCACCAGTGGCAAGTCTCGCAATACACAGTCGATGATACAAGTGTGGGTGGGTTCTGACTCTCGCACCTAATCTCTAAGCCAAATCTGTACATAACTTTGACTGTGTGCTCACTGAAATTTCACCGAGCCGTATAGTCGTGATAGGGCCCAAGCCAGAGGAAAACGACTCTATTTAGTGCCGTTAGATTATACTTCCCACTCGTGCAAATGCAATCTGCATACTGCTAAGATATAACATATACGATTTCACGGAGAATTTTCAAGTTCCAGCAGTTTTACATGTCTACCAATTATCACTCTATCAGATGATATTATAAGCGGAATACAAAGATACGATAATATCGATAGCATATCCCGAGTCGAAATTTTAACCCTCGGTTAGCCCTTCGGGAATCCCAAATCCTTTGACGAGGCAAACGCCGACGCCGGTTTCACCCTCCGTACAATCGACAGTGACCCTGTTTGGAGGTTCAATCGTTATTTGACACCCTCCGTAGAGTCTTCCTCACTCCGTGTAGAGCCTCCTCCGGCCTACACGCCCTAGCCATAGACCTCCCTACGACCTACTCACCCTAAATGAGACATATAATCCCCGTTGAACCTATGTAACCTATTAAAATCCCGATAACCCTATTTAAGCAATATAAACATAGAAAAAAAAGGCGTCTTAATAAAAACTCATAAAGCGTTTAACACCTTATTGCTGTAAGTAATAGAATTTACGTTATGGTAAATCCAGAAGGCATTGGTACATACGTATGTATAGGATAGGGCTAGAAAGCATAAAAAAGATCTAGTGAATCGAAGTATGTAAACATTTTATTATCATAGATTTTATCACTGAAAATGAATCTTCTCTCCTACAAAAAGTCATATATCACATTGTCATATATTACGTTAGTTGGGTGCATTTTAAGTTATGGAAAGAAAAGTTTATTTAAAAATGTTGTTTGCATTAAACATATTACATCTATAAGATAAAGTTGAATAAACGGTTTTGGTTCGTGAATTTGTTTTTTATATTCATAATATAAGTAATTGAACTTTCATTGATGTGTAGGTGAATGGAAGGTGTAATAGTGTATGTGGGAGGAACTTTCGCAGGGTCAACGGAGGGTATGAAAGGTTCTGTGGTAGGCTTAACGGAGGGTCTGGGAGGCTCTGCGATAGACTAAACGGAGGGTCAGGAGGCTCTGCGATAGACTAAACGGAGGGTCGGGAGGTCCTATGATCGGTTCTACGGAGGTTTTCTAGGGTCTGCATTACCCTCCGTGACCCTCCGTTAAGTCGAGATGTCTACTTTCTGCCATTTCAGGAGTCTGGTAGGGTAAAATTCAAATGTAAATTTATTCGCGACGCCCTTCCTGTGCCCTACAGACTGCCATCTTGTACACTCGAAACTACACTCGTTGATCTCCACTATTTTAGGTTACAAGAAGGGTTAAAATTTCGACTCGGGATGGTATTTCGACCAAACTATAATTTCCTCGGTTTAAATCTCTACCGGAGTGATATTCGACAGTCATCGGCAGGTCATTCTGAGCTGCTGTCAAATCTCGTAGAGGTTTCGTGTTCTATAGTACTAATTCGAAATGATAATGTGCCGGTTGGGAGATATAAAATCTTCATAGCGTATTTATAATTGTAATATTGATTCATGTGTCACGAAATACGACTCTTATATAAAGCTTTACGATAAAACCAAACTGCAAAGTGATATACCTATTACGAGGGAACTATACAGTAATGCTGATGCTGAAAAATGGGATAGTTGTCTTATTTGAGGGTAATTATCTGCTAGAGATTTGATATAGTGGAGAAGTAAACGCACGGAGTGAAGGACGTGGTAAACATTGCCAAGCCATTTATTAAAAATTGATAAGGTAACACGATACACTGGCAGACGGTTTTGAAAATTACAATTTTTTTAAATTTAAGTCATTCAAGATAGTCACAGGTAGTACACGTTGAACGATTGTCAACTGATACAATTAAATCTGCTAGTATTGACAGCAATAGACATTTAATTTTCTGCGTGACTTTGATGATTTCAGAATTGGGCACTATTTCTTAGGGTCGTAATTTCAATGGATGACCGTTAAGCTACGCTCCAGTTAGCAAGCAAACTGTAGGAGGCAGTTTTCTTGAGTTTTTAATGTATTCTCTCAAACACCAAAAAGTTTTTAAATATAAAGCTCAGGCGAAAAAAAAATAGTTTTCCTGTTGTGCTAATGCGCTACAGTAGTGCATTAGGATGAGTGGCTGGGGACAGAACTGTAGTGGAGTGCTAAGGTATGAAATGGGAAATAAGAAGGGAGGGGATAGAAAAGACTATATGCCATCTGAGAGAAAAGAGAAAAACTAACGATTTTTTTATTGACCCGGCTTTATTTATATTACTTCCTTGTAGAAGGAGCGTTGCGTTTTTTATATCAACATACTTGAAATAGTTTAAAGCATCGTGCAAAATATTTTAGAAAGAATGTCATATTTCATAAGGTCTTTTCCTTCAAGTAGTAGAGTCATAGATATACCATTATTCTCCACAGTTCTGAATGAAAACGGAATTCACAAGCAAATTGCTCAAATATTTACAATGCTCGAAAAATGCGGAATGCATGTGAACTTTTGTATGTATTCGAAAGAGCCTTGCTTAATATATCTTAGAGTTAACGGTAAATGCTGTGAAAAATCTTGTTATTAAATGAATTACCCGCTATTTATCTCTTTGTGAATGAAAAACGCGAGCATCCTTCTCCAACAAAGACTGATCGCGCGATGACAAAGCGTTCGTGTTTCTTGCTTATTCAATATTGCATGACTCACAGACACGTTTATTCTATTTTGTACAATTTGTCACAGTTCGTTCTGTGTTCGATACTAGTGAGTTTATGCCTTTTGAACAATCTATCTAATCGTCTTGAGATATTACTTGGCTATACTTCCGTCGATTCTATTATATTTATTGTATCTTAATTGTTTCATCGAGACAGGATAATTATGTATTGTTCAAGCTGTCTTAGATTGTGTCGAGTCAATGAATAAACGTTCACGTGTGAATTAGACTTTTAAATGCTCTCAATATGAATTGAAGATAGCTCCACGGATGCACATAAACAGCAGATGCGTTACAGAACCCTTATGAACGGTTTGATGTTTCTCTTTGCTTTTGTTTCACTCAGTAGGCTTGTCCATGCGGAATTAATTCGAACTCTGATCAGGCAACATATGTCTGTGTTCACACACCCAGCAGCAACGAGGCTTCAACAGTAGCACACTCGGGATGCTCTACTCGACGATGTGTATGGAATACATATATGTATAACAGTGTTCGATATCTACATATATATGCACAGACTTTGCGAGAACGCTCTCACGTTTTCGACCTAACGCGCGACTGCACGCGTTCGCGCGTTGCTAGGCAAGGAATTAAATTATCGATTTCTGTATGCTCACCTCTAATCATCCACCTCACCCTGTTCAGCATCATATTATTGCTACTTCGGTGTGAATAATTGAAGGCAGCTAGGCTCAAATGACATGTTCGATGTTACAGCTTAATGATTTATGTACGCCTTGAATTTATAATTAATTAGACGAGTCGTTTATTTAAACAAATGGTCCTAATTGTATTTTTCATGTTGAGAAAAAATAATATTAATTAAATATGCGCATAGTTGATAAAACAAATGATAGGAATATTGCCTAGGTGTGACAATATCAGTTGATTAATACTGGTGTTCCAACATCAGTCACTTTTTAGATGGCGCAGAAATGTAAAAAAAAGTATTGTAAACATTACATTTTGCTATTAAGTGGAAATCTGTAAATGTTCGTAAGTTACTGTCAGTTGAATTTTCATTATAGATAGGAAGTTCGTTTTTTTTAAATTGAAATTTTCTATGTTTTTGAATTACGCTTAATGATTGCATAACGCTTTTGATGGGCTTCAATAGCCGATGGGTCTCGTATTATTTTCCTTACCAAACTTCAATAATTTTGATGAACGCTTTTATTCGGTCTAAAAATTAATAATGCGCGAATTAGTTTCTTATCTGTAAATAAGAATGCTGACTATTGCTTACCACATGATATTGCGAAATCAGCTTTAAGTATATAGTTTCATATGTCTGAGGGTCGGTTTCCGGCCTGAAGAATCCGTCAGCATAAAAAAACCTGAAAAACATTTTTTTTAGCCAAGAATTTTTTATTTTACTTACCTTACATTTCCCAAGATCCTAATTTCTTCCTATCTCTCAACACTGAGTCTGTCGCATGTTCAGTGAATCACATCCATGTCTAAGGTGTAGGAATCAACACATCCCCCCACTCTTTTCGCACAAATAAGATCTTGTGTGCGATTAAATCGTGAGAGGGTTAAGCGCGACAGGTACGCTTAATAGGTCTAGGTACTTTTTTTATTCGTCACGGGGTTTGAGATGAAAAGTGACAGGATATCGATTTTCAAGTAAGCCCAATTCAGCATCAGCTATGAGAACGAGTATAAAACTCCTCTGGAGTTTCCGAGAAAACCCCTCTGAGCTGCCAACTTTATTCGTTTCCTCTTGGAGTCTCGTAGCACTATTCGCGCAGGTTTCACGACCCGGCACGACGGAGACGAGTAGCTGTTCGGGCGGATTCACGACCGTCGCCCAAAAGGAAGAAAAAGTAAAAGCTCCGCGTGACAGAGAGAAAAAGAGGAATATATGCGGATTGGAAAGAGAAAAAAACTATGAGAAAAACCAACGCGAAACTCATTTAGTGAATATTACTTTTCTGGGAACTCCAACAAGGATATTAGGCCCGCGGTTTTTCGTGCCTGATCCGTGGGCGAATAGGAGTACAAGTAGGTAAATTTAGGATCATTGCTCTGTATTGTACTGTACTGTATACTAAATGCCTAGATAATTAATTCCTTAGTATATGAAAGGCTTTAGCAGCTTAGTGCAATAGCAACAGTTTTTATTTTAATGGCTCTTAAAAAACTGAATATTCAGTCAATAAGAAAAATTAAATCCCATTAAATCAAATATTTATTGTCGAATACATAAATACTCATGTACATGACCGCTGACTAAGTTATAGACAACTATATCGCAAAAAAAAACCCTCACGGGTAAAAAAATTTAGACAAGTACATTTACGCGAGTGGAAATTCTACCGCAATAAGGACAGTGAAAAAAAAAAAATTGCGGTATACTGTCTATACATGCAAAAAGTTTTAAAATGAACTGAAAGTACCTGCAGCATGTTATGTTAAGTACATGTATATAGCGTTACAAATATTGACTCCCAGGACCAGTTTGATAGTTGACAATTTCTATGTCCGGGAAAATTCTATCAACTAAAGGTAAAAATTACTTTAAAAATAAGTTCGCGGTATCTTTATTCATACGTGCAAAAAGTTTTCGTATCAAGAAGATGTATGTGAGTTAGAGAAATTTATTAAAATAATAATAAGAATGATAATAATGAAAAAGTTTTAGCTTTGAGAGAAACAGATAAATTGAAAAATAGAAACAAATAAAACTGAAGCTAATTTAAGAATTTTGTTAGAAAAAAATCTGGCATTAGTACTTGGTGAGTTTGTCAAACGTAATCGATTGCTTGATTATTTAATGTTTATGGTATCATATTAACCCGCAAAGTACTGAGATCAATTTTTATTTTATTTTGTATTGGGTATTATGTATATAACACTGCGTTATATCGTCTGTTCACTGTTCCGCAAAATATCATAAAAATACAGCCCGTCACGTGATAATGATGGTAACGGTCCATGATTGGAACGTGTGCAACAGAAGGTGTGCGAAAAGCCAATTACTGACCAGTGTGCGTCGACGACCACGGGAACGATAGGAACTCATCGAAGGCAAAAAACCATATATCTATAAATCGTCTGCAGCGAGAGAACTCATTTAGGTTCCAAACGAAAGATTTTGGGCTAATCTACTTATACACAGGTTGAAATATGCTCACGATGGTATTAATTTATCAATATGAACAAGTAACCTGTCAAAAATGTGGCTAACAAGCGTTGGTTCGTGTAAAAGAGTCTTGTCGGGTCACGGTCGGATCGGTCAGTAAAGTAGGGATGTAAATGTATTAGTCTCGAGCCACGACCGCGTTTCTTGATTAAATGTCACGATAATGTTGGTATCTAAAATATGAATCTCTAAAGTATAACCTTTATATTAAGTTGGAGCTATTGAGGTTTTATTTGTATTTATATATTTTTACTATTTAAAAAAAATGTATATTCAGATCATTATCAATATTAAATATGTGCCAGCAAGAATAATGTTGGTCATTTATTATTAATTGAGATATTCATTTTCAAATACATAAGTACTTATGTATTTGCCTTCATGTACTGACGGGAAAATAAATTGCAGAAAATAAATTTAAGCAACAACAATACACAAGCTGTGCAATTGTTTAATTGCTTTTAAAAATCTAATGAGTGGATGCCCGTAGAATTTAACAGAAACTGGAGTCATATGACTTTTCCAACCAACGGGTGACCTAACTACGAGCACCGGGTTCTTTGGTCTTCCTTAAGACAATAGACGACGGAGAAAAAAGCTCTCAGAAATAATCCATAAAAACGGTATTTTTATGAATCGCACAATGATAAAATTATTAAAAGGTCAACCTGCTCCGCTGGAGTGAAAGCTTGAGGAATTTCTGAAGCGTTTCCATAATATGAATTTCTCTTTGAACGTAATTTTCCGCATTAACTCCAAGTTCTGGTATAAATTAAGTGAGTATATATTTATATCTTCTTCATTTCTTGAGTACTTTGCTGCAGTAAGCTAGTCAGTCTTTTTTTTTTCTGTCACAAGCAATTTTTATTGACTTCACAGCGCTGCAGTCTTGTCACAGACATTTCATACTACCGACAAAATCAGCAAAAGCCAGAGTGAATGCGAAACGATTCGTCGGTCGTTCGCACTGCGAACGGGTATAGCAGGCAGCACACGACGAGCAGCTATTTTGCGTTCACGCATCGTAGGACGATGCTGGCTGTGCGAGCAACGCAATTTTACGGTCTGTCGGGACGAGCGCTGGAGGACGTCGCTGCTTCTGACGAAAACACCTACTTTTTCTCTCGTGTATTCTCTCCGTCTCCCATTTTACCGTCTCCCTCATTCTCGCGCGGTCGTCCCGCATGTTTTACCACCGCCAAACCGCCTTGGCGAACGAAATTAGAAAATAAAATAAAAAAAGTGCGAAGGGACAAGCGAAAATAGAAGAGCAAAGAGGAGACGAGAACATCAAGGGGAAGATGTGAAAGTGCGCGGCCCAGCGGTGATAATTAACCTTGGCCACATGATTATATTTTCGTTACAGGAGCACACGCGTATAACGGATGGGATTAGAGAGTTGTAAGCATGTCCATGAACTAAATAAGCATTGTTTATCGCAGTACAGTTGATTTTCTAATCATAGTATCATAACAATGACCTGTTGTGATTATAAAATTATAAATAAACATTTGAATAGCTGCAAAAGAAAGTCACTTTTCTCAAATACTGGAAGAAACAGTGGAAAAAAAAAAGAAATCACAGTCCTCGCTCACTTTCTCGATGCACTAATCACGTTTTTTTCAAGAGGACCGTTTCACTTGATTGAAAATTGTTAGATTGCAGCTATTTGAAACCCATTGTGTATAATCTCTGCGTGTTATCATTATGAAATTATAATTATGATGCAAAAGTCCAATAATTGTCGGCATTTCTATGGATATTAGACATTGATAACTCTCGTTTCATAACAGCGAGCTATGTGTATTCCAGCATATATGTAACATAGTGGTAATATTGGTGCGAATAATCCAATTAAATTTTGCGGCACCCTGTATTCGTATGCACTATAATATAATCTCGATGACCGCAGAAGATAAACGTACGTATACCACAACGAACTTTACTGGCCCGGTTGAGCCTGTCAGTTAAAGTTAACCAGTTGTGAATAATATGAGCTGATAAGTTCGCACCTTGTACAGGCCTCGTTGAGTCCTCGACCAAGTCTGCTGGCCGAAACGCCGCCGCTGGTCTCAGGGTACTGCCTGAATGTCGTTGCCATTGCCGAAGTTATACACGGAAAGAAATGAGTAGTTGGTTAAACTGAAAAATTGGTTCTCACAACAACCCGGAATAGTTGATATAGCGCCTACTCAGTTAGTTGAAGCGTCTAATTGGTTGGTTAAAGGAACTGAAATGTCGTTGATACAATACCCGTAGTAACAGAAACCAACAGAAATATTAAATTCAAAAATAAGAGCGACTTCCATCGTAAATTTACAATATTTTCCGTCATAAATTTAAAATAATTAAAAAATAGCGGAAGAAATTGAAAATCACGGTCCTCTATTACTTTCCCCATGTATGAACTACGTTTTTCTATATATTATCTTGGAGATTACTGTTAAATTTGAATGAAAATCAAAAGTTTGCTACTATTCTAAATATATTGAGTTTCATAATAAAATTATATTATAAGTCAGTATGAAATCATATTACCAATAAGTATGAAATCATAATTATGAAGCAAATCGTATCATTTTCGTTATTCCTATAGATATTAGAAATTCACTTGAAAGAGGTTGCTCTGGCCGTAATACGTAGATGTAAGGTGATTGTTGGCTTCTGGCGGCCAGGTTTAATGAAAACTTAGTCTTTTTTAGACGTTTCGACCCTGGTCTGGGTCCTTTTCAATGAATTTTTATAATTGTTGTGTTTGCTCATGCTGTTGTGCGTGTATCGATTGTGATATTTATTGTGTTTTTTCTCCTGATAACAGGTCAACGGACCCATGGTCCATGTGATGTGTGTTTAATTCATTTTTTTAGGTTATCTTCTTTATTGTTATTCTGTACTCATTCTTTAACCAAAAAATGTAGTGTTTTAAGAATAAGTACATAACAACAATAAAGAAGATAACCTAAAAAAATGAATTAAACACACATCACATGGACCATGGGTCCGTTGACCTGTTATCAGGAGAAAAAACACAATAAATATCACAATCGACACACACACAACAGCATGAACAAACACAACAATTATAAAAATTCATTGAAAAGGACCCAGACCAGGGTCGAAACGTCTGAAAGAGACTAATTTTTCATTAAACCTTGCCGCCAAAAGCCGACAATCACCTTACATCTCACTAGACATTCACAACTAGAGCGATAATATTGATGCGAATAATCTAATTAAATTTTGCGGTGCCCTGTATTCGTATGCACTATAATATAATTTTGATGATCGGAGCGGAAGAACGCAGGCATACCGCAACGAACTGCACTGGCCCGGCTGAGCTTGTCAATTAAAGTTAACCAGTTGTAAATAATACGAGCTGATAAGTTGGCACCTTGTATAGGTCTTGTTGAGACCTTTGCCAGGTCTGGTACGTGAGATACCGATGCTGAACTTAGGGCAATGCCTGAGCGCCCCTGTCGTTGCCAAAGTTTTATTGTTCCTCGTAGCAGGTATGAATAACCGCTTGTATCGAGTTGGCCAGTGAATTCCGTCGTCAATTTGTAAAAAGTGGAAGAAATTTAAGATCAAAGTCTCCTATTACTTTCTCAATGTATGAACTATGTTTTCCCATATTTTTTTTAAAAAGATTACTGTTAAATTTGAATGAAAATCAATAGTTGGAAACTATTCCAAACATATTGTGTTTCATGATAAAATTATATTATGAATCAGTATGAAATCATATTATGAATTAGTATGGAATCATAATTATAAAACAAATTTTGTCATTATTGTTATTTCACCAGATATTAGACTTTTACAACTCCAGTTCCATAACAGCACCTTCTGTGTATTCCAGCATGTATGTAATATAGCGGTAATATTGATGCGAATAATTCAATCACATTTTGCGGTGCCCTGTGTTCGTGTGCACTATAATAAAAATCTGGATGATCGGAGCGGATAAACGTACGCATACCGCAACGAACTTCACTGGCCCGGCTGAGCCTGTCAGTTAAAGTTAACCAGTTGTGAATAATACGAGCCGATAAGTTAGCACCTTGTATGAGTCCTCGGCCAAGTCTGGTACGTGAGACGCCGCCGCTGGTTTCAGGGCAATGCCTGAGCGCCGCTGCCGTTGCCAAAGCTATATTGTTCCTGGTAGCAGGTATATATACCGCCTGTGCCGAGTTCGCCAGTGAGGAGCAGGTTCCGTCGTAAATTCAAAAAGCTATTAAGAGCCGCGCGCGCGGTTTGCAGTTTGCACGCTACGAACTGCACAACAGAGAGGTATCGAGCAGTGAGCTACTCGAGAGACCACTGAATATACCTGCCGAAGAGAACGATAAATTATTCGAACGCATAAATCCAAGCACTTTAATTATTCTCTGACTCATCAAGTTAATTGGGCCGCAATCCCCGAGACAGTGTTGCCCTCGTAAAGACAATAAACTTCTAATCGTTTTATCTCTGTCTCTCTCTCTCTCGCTGTATTCTTTTCTTTCTCCATTTACAACACGGTTGCACAGTATATCGCTGCGTATCTCGGGAATTGCAACGCGTGCGAGAGATTTCATCGACCAGCCACGATAAAACACTGCAAACGCTTACGCATGAATGAATGCCTCGGATAATCGTATGAAACATATTGAATGCTTGTAGAATTTTCAATGAGATTCGAGTAATAAATATTTTGCAGTGACGTGTATAAAGCAAAGTGTGTACTGCCCTTTCGCTCTTCAAACTCGTTGTCGATTCATTGGTGAATATGCGTAATAGAGCGCAGAGTGCAAAGTTTCAATATTTAACTGGATGCTCTCCTGGCTTATGCATCGCATAACAAAATGGTCCAGTAATATTTATTATCACTTGCTATTCGATCAACGTGCCCGTATGAAAGAAGCGGTTTTATATAACGGGTAGTTTTAAGCACAATAACAAACACCGTTTTCAAGTGAATTTTTCAGTGAGCGTAAAGTCTAAGTTCTATCGTCTTTTTTTTTGTAACAATAGAATCATACAAAATGTGGTCACACTGTAATTATCTTTCGGGTGTTAGTTGCCTGATTTTTTTTAATCCACAAATTTCATAAATTGCTAAATAAAATTAAATATAAGAATCTGCCAAATACGAGCTTCACAGCCGACACCAGGTCAAGTTGGGTCACCTTCAACTTTAGATTTGTTTTTTTCAATTTCTTGCATACATCGCATTAGAACTATTGCTATATTTTAGCATGATTCTTTAGCTAATTACACTATAATGCCCAACATAAATGTCTTAGAACTCCTTCTATCCTGGAAGTACAAAAAAATATCAGCTCCTCCTTGATTTTCAAAGCCAGTACTTCGACGAACTTTTTTATAATAGGGTTAAAACTTGTTAGTTTTCAGCCTACATCAGCTTTACTGTCGATACGGTCGCTAATAGATGTTCATCCGAATTCCATGATATTATTTTTTTCAAATAATTTGAATATCGATCTTAAAAAAAATAAATCTTATTTCGCGCTTGAAATTATTTCACAAAACTATGGTCGCACAGCGTCGTAAATTACTGTGGGCAAATAAATGCGTGGAAAACCCTGAACTTTTCAGAGATACCATCAATCGTGTATAGCCATTTAATCGTAAATAAAGCCATATTTATATTTATATTCTCAATCACTTACATTTAGTCTCGCAAAATATATATCACATTCTATGTCATGCCGCCTCGTTCAGTCCAATAGTGGAGCCAGCAGGTCGCACTATATCAAGCGAATATATGTATACCACGGTAGCAGCTAAAGCACATCGTGTCGAGTGAGGGAGTTACAGCGTAGCTCGAAAGTGAGGGTGTAAAAAACGAAGAGAGATAGACTGTATTAAAAGTCATCGTTATCGCATTCGTATTATCCTACGGGTTGGAAAATCCGCAGTCAGGCTGGTTAAACGAGCGTACGAACTCCACCTCTAGCAGCGCATACTAAAAAAAGCCAACACCACACACAAGCAGGCCTCAGTGTTTTCATGATAGCATGACGGGGGTTGGCCGCTGGCGGCTTTAGCTCGTCGTTATCTTTCCGCATGTAGCTTGGCACACACGTTGGTGGACAGGTCGTGTTACTGCCGACGCGAAAAATTGCTACAGCGTTGAAGAGAGAGGCGACCAGCGGCAGTTCGCTCTGTTGGGCATGCCCAGCGTTGGCTGCTGCGGGCTACGCGACTACTGTACGGCCAATTTACTTTCCCAACTAAACGGCCCACTGGCATCCTCCTCCTTGTGGTTCTAGGACATACGTATCAAAAGCGACGGTGTGACCTTCGCCCGGCCCTCGGGTTAGAGAAGAATGCGAAGAATAAAAGCGAGAGAAAATGTAGCCTTCGAAAAATATGCGCCTAGCACAGTGCGGGCGTAACTGTGACTCGCCGTCGGACCTTATATATCGTCTTGGAGCTTAACCGTGGAGATGCTACTCTTTTTTTTTTATATTCTCTCTGAACACCGACGAGATATTTTTTTCTTTTTTCCCGCGCTAGAGAATCTTCGAAGAATGAGAATTAAGCGACGGGTGGGATGGAGATAAATATCGAAAACAGATTCGAAGAAATCCCTATATTGCTAGCGAGAGGCTCGTGAGGCTCAAAAAATTTCGCGAGTCTCCTGTTTCTTCTCTCGGTAGACTACGAGGACTCCAGAAGGAGCAGCTCGCGGCTTCGACGTGACGGGCTGAACCGTTGGGGGATGCTTGGAATAAACTAGCTCTGGAATCGAATTAAGCCGAGACGAATCTTATAGGACCCTCGGCATGGTCCCCGAATGGCACATTCGATACAAACGAAGAAACAGGACCGGACCTTTTGTGTCGCGGAAGAACGAGGAACGAGGGACGGACGAATCAATTATGAACTGTAACGGACGTTTCTTTTTACATCTGCCAAGTATTTTAAGCAGACCCGATATGTGTAAATTAAGAAAGCGGTTTGAGAATGAACGAATGGAAAAGCGGAATATTTAATATAGGAAATTCATTCAACTAGTGTTATAAAAAAATTATGAAAGTGAAAAGTGGCTTGACCCTGCGTGAGAGGCTGTTCGTCGGCCTGCGAGAGGGTCGGTAAACCGCATAGCCTGTTCTCCAGAGACCATAATGTTATTTACCTCTGTGCACACACGACGACCCGGCGTCGAGCTGCTGTACGTCCGGCGAGCCGAAAAATACGGTCCCGCATGTGGCAATAACGTCAATCACGCCGAACGGCACGGTCCATCATTCCTTCCAATGGCAAACCTAGTGCGCGCCCTAACTCGGGCATCACTGAAAATATTCTTCGTTATATTATCGATTTTGTCATTATTCTACACAGTTTGAAGGCACTTTGATGAAACCTCGATGTATTCGCTAACGTTTTGATGGGATTTACTATTTTCATCGCTCCGACTTGTATGTCATTGCACATAGACAGACGTCTATCACCTTCATAAATCGTGCCAACGAGACGAAATATCAAATGCCAATATTCCAGCTGTCAATATTCAGTCATTAGAACAATATGAAAATATTCAGACCGTACAGGATTTCAAATTTGATGCAAAGGTTTGTTGGTACTTTAATATTGGGATATTTTCTTCTGTATGCCTTATTCAGGCTTTTATGTAGCCCCTTTCCCGGTTCCCCGATTGTAAATAGTGACCCCCCTAGAGTGTTGTCTGCGGCCACTAATCCTAATGCACTACTGTATTGCATTTGCACAAGGGCTTAGGGGAACTGCGGAAAAACTGGCCTATACAGGCGGCTCAATTTTTACTGAGTTCCTAGTGTATGAGAAATATATTAGAAACTCAGAAATATTACCTCCCGTTTAGTAGGTGACGGCAAGCCAGTGCATGGCTAAGCGGTCACCCATCCAATTTATGGCCGCAAAGAATGCTGCTCAACTCTAGGGACCGCCAAAGCCATACACCGCATCCACTGCTGTCGGTTCTTGTTAAGACTTTAAGAATCCGCGGTTAAAGTGTGTTCAATGAAAAACATTTCTACACAACTTGGGTTTGACTAAGAATTTTTTACGATTTTTTTTAATTCCACGATTTCTATGTAATTCTAGTTACCACACGAATTTTTTATTTCAATACCCCGAGAGCTTGGGAATTATTGAGTATTTCCAGATTGTTTCGTCGTGTAATAACGATCGACATCAGTTTTGCTTAAAAAAATTACGAACGCGCAGTGCGACAGTTTTTGAGCAAAACTAACCACAATTGATGCTTTGCAGGGAAAGAAAAAGAAAGTACCCGATTCATTTTCAAGCTCAGGCGATTTGGCTGATTATTTTTCCAACCTCAATTTCTACCAATAATCGCTTTCTCCGCTTACTCATATCGATGGTCATGAATAGCACTTTGACGTTTCAAACATTCGCATGGGTCACAATTGCCGAAAACATTTTTGTTTATTGCCAAGCAATCTAGCCAGGAAATTTTCGAAAGACCAGCGATATATTTTCGACCTAGTTGTACCACGTGATGTTAAATATAGCGCTATTATTGGTCGAAAATAAAGTTGAACAAATAATCGTGAAAATTCGCGGCGAGTTATAAACCTGTCGACAAAAATTGGCTTGATGTGTAAGTTTTGTAAGACATATAAACTTAGAATTCAATCGAACGTTTGATTCTTCCATTAACTTCTTTTCAGAAATTGAATCCAAGCGAAATGTGGTTGATAACTAGAAACTGAAGTTAAGTATTGTCATTAACTCGAAAATTAAGTAGGCTTTTTTCGATAATCTGAAACAATAGTAAATTTCTTCCTTGTTTATTTATTGATTCATTACAAAATATAACGGTACTTTCTGTTTTTGACACGAAATTCAGTTAAATTTCGTTGAAAATAAAAAATTCACGTCAAATTATCGCGTAAATTTCAAGCTAAAAACTTACTTCGGGCCTTGAGATAAAAAACAAATATTTGCCAAAACATAGCGTGAATTACAAATCAAGACAAAAAATTGTCTCAAACTTTAACTCAATTCTTCGTCGTACCCCCAGAATTTTATTTGCGTGATCCTCGACGGTCACATTCCCGTAACGAATCACGGCCTCAGTAGCCTCGCTTAAAAATAATCTAACTCATGGGAACTATTTTCAAATTGTGGAAAAGAGCCGACGGTGGCAGTTACAAGTATTAAGAACCAAAAACACAAAAAATCGAAAAATTTTCGTCACTATTTTACTTGCAGGAGGCGGAAGAGGAAGTGATGCGAAGAGAACCCGAAATTCGATCGCGAGAGAGAAAGCGAGAGGGAGAGAAAGAGGGAAAGAGAAAAGGAAAGAAAGCCTGCCTGCTGGACCATTCGGGATGGGGAACAGTAGCGAAGCACACACTGGGTTTTACAGTTTCTACGGTTGAACGGCGATGTCCAACAAGCCAGGGGCCGTTCGGCACCATCGGCACCACCGTTATGCTAGAGGTCCTAGTGGTGTTTCTGGCGAGCTGGTATAGAGCCAGGGTAGAGTAGCCGATGAGCGTCGAGGCGTCTGGGCGTCCGGTTGCCCGAATCAAACCGCGCACGGCGTTCGGTTCGCTCGACCGCTCTTTCGTATCCCACCCGCCGGCTATGTATTAAGGGCGAGTGTGAACGACGTGAAATGAATTCCTATGCAAAGTTGGACGATGCGAGGCTGGTGGTTCTCCTGCTGTTGCTCCTGCTCGCTGGACCACGGACACTCGGAACTCTCTCTCTCTCTCTCTCTCTCTCTCTCTCTCTCTCTCTCTCTCTCTCTCTCTTTCCTTTTTTTCACTCTTTTCCTCTGTGGCTGGACGGTGCTGGTCTCATTAACAGACCTCGTTTGTTTTGCCGCGCCGCTAGGGCACGCCCTCGTTCACGCACAAGTCATCCTTTTCTTTTTCTAACCCTCTCGCTTTTTTTCAGACACTATGTGGGTAGTTACCAGTGTGGTAGAACTCTTCCTTGTACCACTGTACCGGAGTCCTCGTTGATCTCACCTTGTTCGCAACTTTCGATCTACCGATGATGGAACGGCCTCTTTCCTTCTGGAGTGGCCTACGTAGCACCGAGAGCATCGTCCTCAGAACTTGGGGAGCCTATATACGCGGCGCAGAGCCAACGGCATAAGTATCTCCCGTTCTCCGTTCTTTCTCTGGGGCCGGCATACATATTCATGGCGTCATTACCGCCCCATGATCCATGGCAGTGCTAAACGTTTCTGCCGCTGCGAGCTCTCTCGCGAGAGAATCATGCTCTCTACCCTACCGCCACCTCTTCCCAGTCTGTCTGTCCGCCCTGCCTCCTGCGTGCCTGCCTCCTCGTCGGCTGATTATACCAGCAGTCTTTCTCTTTCTACCCCTATCCTTTTGATCCTTCATCGCTCACAGCTCCTCTCGACGCTCCTTCGCTTCAGCTACGCGTTAACGCATTCTCGTTGTTCCATGGCCTTATACCTTCTGTCTCTATCATGTTTAGTGGAATGCCAACAAAATTTATATTAAAGATCGACTGGACTTGACAGGCCCTGTTTTTAATTATATATTTTTGTACAAATGGACTTCGTAGTTCCCGTTATGTTGAAATACGGACGCATTTTTTAGAATCTGCTGAAGAAGTTAAAATTCAAATCTGTCTGCACAGTGAAAACTGACATTGTGGAATTGTAGGAAGATTTATTCAATGGTTTTTAATGTGATAACATCTATAGGGTATTTTTATTTTTTACCTTTTCAGTCAAATTTTTACCTTGTAGAAAGAAACTGTACTTTGCAAAAAATTTGCAATATGAATCTACGTGTTTCGAAAAGCATGAGGGTCTTCTGAAAAAATGTTACGATTGAACAAAGTATCCGCAAAAAGGATAATGGATCTTCTTGAATAAACTGGAAAATGGAGCAAAGTATCCTCGTCGGCAGATTATACCTACACTTTTAATCTTTTTACCCTTATTCTTCTGATCCTTTCTCGCTCACAGATCCACTTGACGTTTTTTTTCTGCAGCTACGCTCTACGCGTTAATGTATTCTCGTTGTCCCATGGCATATACCTTCTGTCTCGACTATGTTTGGTGAAATGCCGAAAATAATTCATATTATAGATCAACTGGACTTGATAGGCCCTCTTCTTAAATGTATATTTATATAAGAATAGACTTCGGCGTTCTCATTATGTTGAAATGCGGACGCTGTTTTTAGAATCAGGTGAAGAAGTCAGAATTCAAATCTATCTGCTCAGTAAAAACTGACCTTCTAAACTTGAGGAACGATTTATTCAAAAGTTGTTTTTAGTGTGATAACATCGATAGGGCAGTTTCATTTTTAACTCTTCCAGTCAAAACGTTATTTTGAAAAGGGAAACTGCACTTCGCAAAAAAAAATTGGAATACCCTTGTAGGAGTGTACAATTGACCCAGTACTGGGCATGTGTTGATGGCCAGTCTCTCAGTAATGGCACGTTAACATAAACCAGCACTGGCTGATTGCTGGATAACTACTGGATGATAACTTAGGCCCAGTAGTGATAGTTGAGTACGGCCGGGTATTAGGGGCTAATGATCCACAGGAATGGTCACGTAATATATCGAGCAAGTAAATTGGAGGATCCAATATGGCAGTTCAAATGACAATAAGTTATATAATTTGTATGAAACACGAAACAGAGAGACTTTTCGAATCCGATATTGCGGCAAATATACAAAAACTGACTTCATTTTCATAAAATTGGGTACTCAAGTTTCTTATAAGACAACTGGTTACCAATCTAAACTAAAAAATAAACGATACGATAATGGCCGATCCAAAAAAGTTCAGGTGCAAAATCTTGCTTAAGACTTCGATAAGGAAAATTGTTTTTTTTTTTGCCGATCGTCGCTAGTGATGACGACGGTGCGCGACGGTGCGCGACACGACTGGCTGGCATGCGGGAAAAATGTATTGGAACTAAGGCAGTGGTCCGCAACATTGGCACACTGCTGATATCCTTTGCCGGTGAACATTGGCCCACGTTAGGCACCAGCACTCGTTCGGAGTAGAACCAGTAATTGCAGTCAACAACTCCTAGTCATTATTTGACCAATATTGGAAGCCTTTATTCGGCTAGTGAACAGAGACCAATGATGGTAGCCAGCACTGCTTCGGAGTATAACCAGTACTGACAGCCAACGGTTGGTAGCCATTACGCGGTCAACCATTGGGTTACTGCTGGCGTTTTTTTATATGGGTAGGGAGCTACGTGTCTCAGGAAAGCATGAGGCTCCCCTAAATGAAAAAATGGAAGGTAGAACAAAGTATACTTGTCGGCTGATTATACCAGCACTCTTTCTTTTTTTGCCGTTATTCTTCTGATCCTTCCTCGCTCACAACTCCACTCGACATTTCTTCGCTCCGGCTATGCTGTTTCTGAAATGTTTTTACTGAAATACCCACGAAATTCATATAACAGATCAACTGGATTTGACAGGCCATGTTTTTAATTATATATTTTTGAATTAATACATTTTGCTGCTCCTATTATGTATCAATGTATTACATTTTCCATAAAATTGGCAGGATATTTTTAAAGTAATTACTTTTGATGTAAAAACCCTCTTTAAGCGATTTTCATTTTTTACTTTCCAGTCAAAGAGTCATTTAAAAAGTCTAACAGCACTACGTAAAGAATCATATAATAGAACTACGTATTTCACAGAAAAATAAGTTCTTTCTGAAATAATTACAAAAATAATGAAAATTAGAAAATGGAGTAAAGTGTTCTCGAAGGAGGTTTTTTTTAAATTTGTTGAAATGAAGCAAAGGGACCAACAAACAAAGCGTCTTCCCGAAAAATTCTAAAAAGCAAATAAATTTGATTGATTATAGTTTCATTGTTAACATAACTATTGTTAATAAAGAGTTGTTGTGAAAAACGAAGGTTGCAAAGATTGCAAGCATATTTCACTTTGTATTTATGGCTTCAAGGCTAATGAAGATCAACGATTCTGCGCCTGGAAAAAAAGAACACAAGATCGTAATGAATTTACGTTTAATTAAACGACATCACAACTCAAGATTTACCAATGAATGGTGTGCGAGTAATACCGCCTATTCAAGATGGATAATTTTATCCGTTCAAGCAGCACTTATTTTCTGTTACAAGTTTGTGCAAGGAATTATTTGTTTTCATACCCACTTCACCAGATTTTATCGGCCAAGCATCGTAGCATTTTTCACTTGCAATATGAATTTAAGTTTCGACTGTGTTTTGTTTTCATTTCATAGCTCCATTCAGATCTTGAGCACCGCGCAACAACCTCTTCCAGTTTCATGGCTTATTACACGGGAAGCTGAGCGAACAAGCTAGAGACGTCGATACGGAGACTGGATGACAAATTGGCCGATAACCAAGGAGAAGCAATAGCGACCGAGCGCGAGATACTGCGAAGAAGTTTAGTCGAGGGTGATAACGATGCGCGGGGGGAGAGGGGATGCCAGTAAGTACCCCTTTCGGCAAGACGAACTCTCGACACTCTGAATCTCACAGGATTCTCAAGATTGAGAGTATTTGTAGTCGTACCAGTGGTAGTAGGGTGAGACGCACGCAACTCCAGCGCAGATAAGTTTGCTCCGATGAGAGCGAGAAGGCCGCACGATTAATCACGCGGGTGATAAGATTATATTGCGCGAGAGACTGCGATCGGTTGTTGGGCGAGATAGAAGGGGGGGAGGCTTTGGCGTACGAAGACATGGGTCGAGTGAGTAACAGGAGAAGTAATTCCATTTCGGAGAATCCCCTTCATTCTCCTTAGTTTTGTTGGCCGAATATCCATCCGGGTATTTTGTCATAGATAATTGATTTCCGGAATCTGCGGAAACGGACTTCACCTAATATATCAAAGAACTCAGTGAGCATCGTCATGAAAAAAGCCCATTAATCCATTCGTTCAAAATATTGCGTAAAAGTATTTACAATGTCGTTCGATAAGGAGAAAAGTGTTAGTAATATAACATTTCACTGGAAGGAGCGAGCACCGACGGGATCGAGGCAATTACAAAAATTTACTGAGTTTAGTAAGGCACCACTTTAGAGAAGCAAAAAAAAAGAAATAATTTCTTTTAGTTGCTTTGAGTGAGGCTCGACTTAATAGAAGCAAGAAAAAGGAAATAAGAATATAAACTTCTCTATCTATACATTACGAATAAAGCCTATTCGCGAATCGTAATAATGCTGGACAAGTATATGTGTGTTTATATCGTGTGGTGTTGCTGCAGCTGTGTATTCGCAACGGACGCTATTCACGCGTCCTACTTACATTTTGGATCGCCGTGATGTGTATTTACTTGTACGTGGTTGTTTATTTACTTGTACGTGTTTCGTGGGTTCTCATAACATTTCACGTGACGATTTCGTTAGTATGGTGATAACAAGCGGTGATAACATGCCTCTTAACTTGGATCTGAGTCAGGAAGGCTTATGGTTGCTTGTATAAAATCAAAATTTCTCAATTGAATTTGTAATAAAAATTAGTGAAGGTAAAAATTGTGTTTGATGTCATTTTTGGTTGGGGATATTTTTGTAAGAGGATATTGGAGGAGGGGTGGGGGGTGGGGTATATTTCGGGGAGTGATATTCTGAGGGATCAAAAGACAGTTCGCATCAATATGCAGCACGCTCTAAGATATATACATAGACATTTCTTCTTAGGTTGCAGCGAGAAAGAATGAAAAAAAATCACTTTCCTGTGTTATTTAAATGGGAAAACTTCAAATGCGATGATGGACCTCTAAGAACCAAAATTATGAGCTCAGCTTTTGACAGGATCATTACTAAGACGTATTCCACGATATTTTGGGCAGAGAGCAAGGAAAAAAAATATCGCTTTTTTTTAACACCCTAATACATACGGAAAATATGTGATAAAGTCGGTATTTTAAAGGCAACCCGATAATATCAAGAAGGCCTCCGGCCATCATTACCGTAACGCCGCGCCATTCAATTTACCCTTTCTGCTAATGAATTGTATTAACTAGTTGGTGGAGGTTTCTACTCATCACTTCAGTCCGAACATACTCGATTTCCAATTACACGCGGGTAACGATAATGAGTTATCGCATGATGCCCCACGTGACGAAGATACTTATGGTAACTCGACTTATTGATTCGTGTAATGCTAATTGGTACTGCGAAAGGACTCTACATTCTATTGCTTTCCTTTTCAATAACCATACAAAGAGAGGTTATTTCACAAGACAAACAAAGGACATTTGAAATTATTATTTTTCAAAGCCTTATATCACTGTTCATAATTTTGGTGTATACCTTATTCTGTATAATCAAGAGTAAGTATAAGATTGTATAGTAATAATCTTGGTATATTTCAGGAATTTGCCAACACTACTTTTTTCCTCTCCGTTTATTATTTGCAACAGAAAACATCTTGAAAAGACAATGATTCTGAAGCTATTACGAAAAAGAAGTTGATTGGTAATCGGTAAAAGTCGATAGATTGCAGGGATTCACCGAAACTACTTATTCCTTTCCGTGTATTACTTGCACTAGAAAACAGCTTAGAAAGACAATGATTCCAATGATATTACAAAAAAAAAGTCAATCAAACCTGAAAACTCGGATAAGAACGTTTGGGAGCGATATGGTAGTTAGGCAAGTGTATTTGCCTCACTGCGTTTCTTGATGATTTCTGTGAAAACCTTTCAATGAACGATAACCACCATTTTACTGAAATGTCTGTTGCACAGGACGTTTCCGTGCATTCGACACAGACTTCAGTAGCTACTGTTGAGAAAACATCGAATATATTTTCGAGGACTAATAACGAAAATGGATTTCACTTTCCCTTATTGTATTGACGCTATATACGGGCTGATGGGGTCGGAAAGATGAACCGAGGAAAATTGAACGGGGAGTAGTAGTTTGGATACCGAAGAGTGCAGTAGCCAAAGTCGAGAGAAAGAGAGAGAGGTTGCCTTCATGCAGGAGGCACTTAGCAGCGCACAATGTCGGTACGCTTGACATTCGACACTGGAATCGAGGCTTATCGGGGGAAACTCTGGCCGCGAGTGAGAGACCGGGAAGCACGAGCCCGCTGTACTGGTTATTTTTAGCAGAGAAACCCAATGCCATAAGTCATGGGGGGTTCGATGGTTGGTACGAGAGCAGAGAGGCGTTGGTTACCACAGGGGTGCTGTAGCTTATTTTCGAAAGTCCCAACAACGATGCACCCTCGCTCCCACTCCGAAACTGCTACCGTAGCTACTACTACTATTACCATTCTTATTTGCAATGTACTACAATGAACATTTCTCATGCATTATTCAGGCACTTCCTCGCACTCTCGATGTAACAGTTAATTCGGGATACTCCAAATAATTTCATACGTTCCACGAGGATGAATTGTATCACGTTAAAAGCGTGCGAGGGGTATAAAATAAAAATTTACTGAATTTCAAGATGGATGTAGATGTCGAAAGAGAAAAAAGTGTAAGCATTACCATCTCGTTTTTAAATAAGATATTTAGGTACTCCGAAATATGGGAATCACATTCTCGTACGAGGATACGAGAATAATATAGCTGAAGAGAATCTACTCTTCATCGATTTTACCCTTCGTAGAAAACTTTGTTCTCAGAGAAGAAATTCTGTATTTTTATGCACGAAAGAGAAATATGTTATGATGAATTTAAATTCTAGAGGCCATTGAAAAATAAATAATCGATAATAAAAATAATAAAAAATAAAAACTTAAAGCGTGGCTCCTTTGAAACAATTGTGTAAAATCAGCACTAATGAAAGATGCATGTTTCTGTGTGTTTTCATCCGTGTGATTCATGCCCACATTGACTACCTCGCCTGGAGAAACTTGATGTCGCGTCAGCAGTTTTTCCACAAGCAGCTCGAGGTACTCAACTTTTTTCCTAACCGAGGTAAAGAGTGTTGGAAATATCTAGCAAGTCGTAGTAACTTTGGAAAAACGCACGCATCACCACTTTATATCATCCTTAACCTGTCCTTCAGTCTACGCTCACGTGAGTACATCAGCAAATGCCTATTCTGTTACGTAAAGTCGGACATAAATCTCTTGAGTCGTTAAAGTCCTCATAAAGATAATCAGGCGCGGGTGGGTCGAATCGTTGATCCGTTTAGCGATACTAGTGCGAATGAAAGGGCATAACTACCCATGAGAGGTAAAAGAAGGAAAGGCGCTATAGAGATCGAGAGTAGGACGTGGCTGAAGGAGATTAAAAAAAAACCAAGAGGTAGAAAATAAAGAAGAAAAAAAGCAAAGGTTAGGAGGTATGGCTCGTCGCTGACACTGTCGCATCGCGGAGAACGAAGCACGACGAGGGTCCCCGGCCGTCTCGAGATTATCTCTTCCTTTCGATTTCTTTAAAAGCCGTTGGACGAGGGACCGCCGTAGCCGTCGTCGCGCCGTCGCTCGTTCTGCTGCTCCGCTTTGCTGCGTCGTGTCGAGCCAGGTAGACGAAAGCGGGACAGAGAGACAAACCTTCCGCCGCGAAGGTTTTTCTAATAAGAGCGAGAAGGAAGGTATGAGAAACGATGAAGAAAAAAAAACAACAACGAAGTGCTCTAAAGGAGTTCAGAGCACGCAGCCCTCAGAGCGACCCTATTATTGACTATATATACTATGTGCCAGCGGTGGTCCATGGGGTCGTGCACGCCTAACCAGAGAACCACGATACAACAAAGTAAAAGACCCTTTAGCGAAAGAATGCGATAGATAAAATCGCGCAACCCTTGCATCGTGCTCACCTCCCACCCTTGTATTCTCTTGATCCAAGCAGGCGAAGGGTTGACACACGAAGGAGGCCGACCGGTACCTACCTATGGTTATACCTACGTGCATGTACTCTACTCCCCTTGCGTTATAACTGCTCGTCGTCAACGTTCTACCACTATCAAAACCTCCATTCAGTCGCATTCGAATAGTACGATTCTGTCGCGTAAGGAAGTTCTCTGTGGCTTCATGGTACTAAACGGACGAGCGTGCGTATGAGGTAAAATCTGTGTGTTCGTCGTTCACAAATCTGTGAGGTGGCCGAACTCGATAGCAGTTTCTAGACTGCACACAGAGCATACCTATATACACACGGACAAAAGTTCGGATAGCTTTTGCTGACGGAGCTATCTTGACATCTCTCTTCGTAACTTGTTCCTTTCCTCTCTTCGGAGAGAATATGAGGATGTAGTAGTACCTATGTCTGCTTCAAACTTGTTCTATTAATCTCTTTAGCTATATATAATTCTTCCTCGATATGAGGTATCCGAATTCTCATGGCTAGACTCCGTCGGATACATCGTGCGATAGTTTATTACTGGCTTTGAAGCTTTTGTCACCGTTTGCAGTCTCCGCTTTATCGTCGCTTGATCCAAGGTGTAAGCCATATTTGAGATTTTACTGACTAACTAGCTGTTCAATATAAAGTTCTCAACAGAAATCTAAGTTGCGGTTCATAGTTGAGTGAACTAACGATTTATTATTATACTTATTATGTACTCTGCATATGAATATAAAATGAATCTGTCGATAAAATCTATCGTAAATATCTCGTTAAACACCAAAAATGATCTGGCCACTTTCACCGTAATAAGAATTGAGCCAGACGGTTCATCATCGAAGTATTGACACCCGGAAGTACCAGTATTGTAATGGGTGACTACTCCAGGTCCTGATTTTCGTTGTTGAGCAATTTGTTTCTGAATTTTATTTTTTCGTTTAGCTCTATGAGACCTCTCTGTTAGCCTTATTTGCATATCGATTGGACACCAAGTCCTTTTACCAAATGTTCATTACTATAATTTTAATTATTTTCTACAAATGTAAGTATTATTATTTTTATGATCTTGTATGATTGTAAATCACTTAAGGTCGTCGCCCTTTAGAATAAAAAAAGTTTGACTTTGCTATACATCTTCCTGCAGGGTTTGGTACATTCAAAAAGCTTATGGAGTCACTTATGTCTATAGGTATTGCCGATTGTGTGAAATAAATCTCATTTCAAATAGGACCTGATATATGAAATTTAGTATTGTGGAGATACTCAGGTATCAGGGGATCCGGTAATATGTGGTGTCGTAAAATGTGGACAGCACAACTATTACCGACTTATCGTATTTTCATTTGAGGGGTGCCGCTTTAAGTTTTCTATTCTTTAGCCTATAGTATGTGTACTCATATAACGCTGTTAAAACGCATTCCTGTGCAGCATTGTGTCTGCGGACTATAGCGAACAGGGTGCTAGTACAACTCCGGATTGCACCGCTCTTTCTCCCTCTCTGTCTATCTCTCTCTCACTCTCTCGTTCATGCGACAATACTTTAACGTTTAATACAGTTCTACCCGACGGCAGAAGAGGGTAGGTTCCATTTGGGTTGACGGGTCCGCCATTGTGGTAACGCGCGTTCGCGGCATAGAAAAGGGGTCGCAAAGTGGTGTACGCGATGAGTGGGGCGGAGGGGTAACGCATGCCCAGGCAATACCAAACGTATGAATCGCTCGAATTTGCTTTTAGGCGTTGCAAAGTACCTTTTAGTAGTGAAAGATAGAATAAAATGCACGTGGTTACAACCCTACGGTTATGTTGATCTCGCACTTTACAAGTCGCTATTCTGTGCATTGGCAATACGATCCGGAAAGTAATGGAGGTGCTCCGATTAATCAATGTGTATGAACAGTCAAGTACCCACAAAATCAAAATATCCTTTGTGCCTTACAATCGAGCGACATTATGCAGAGCAGCGTGCAATATTTTTACGGGATGCAATATTTTTAAGAGGCCCCCCCCCCCCCCCCCCCCTTCATTTCAATCTAAATTGTATAGCGGCTACACTATATTGTGAAATTCGTTTAAAAAAAGAAATCATTTTCACAGTCACATTGGGCATAAGTAAGTCTGTTAATTAGGAAATATAAAGTGGGATCATAAGTTCTTATCACAAAATAATTTTTTATTGTAGGCCTCTTCTTAACATAAAAAAATGGAATAGAATCTCAACATATAATAATAGAATAATACCTTTTTTGACTGGGCACAAGAGATATTTATGAGGAACCCAGAAAAATAAATTCTCTAAAAAACTTAGACACGTATTAAATTATCACGCGTCTTCTCAGATTATGAGTGTTTTTGAGAAAAAATTATAATTTTCATCAGGCACCGGTTAAAAAGCATCAACGTATTAATAAATAAATAGACAAGGATTGGACGAGATCAGGTGGAAGTGAAAACTAATTTTTCCTTTATTTTCCAGTTATACCTACTAGAATAACTGTAGCTCTGGAATATATAACTTCATCAGTCATTCCATACTTAATTTTTGTAGAATTTTTTAGATCCTCAAATGCAGCAGAATTTAAAAAATTCCTTTTTTTCTTATTTTTTTGGTAAAGTATAGCATATCGAATGCCATAATTGAAACATCCAACAAATAATTGAAAATAACTGTTTTTAATATAAAAATTTTCTAAATTCCAGCCAAAATTGGCAACAATTTTCTTTTCACAGTTTTCAAGCTTTTTATATTTAGATAATTCATCAAAAATAGAAGAAAAAAATCAATTTACTGCAAGTGATGGTTAAAACGTATAATTATTTAAAACCGGCTTTTGAAAAAAAGTTAGTTTATTAAATGAATTTTTTCGATTTCTCTGAATCAAAACTCTATTTTTGCACCATACAAGCCGCATACTAGCACCAGCATGCTATAATTAAAAAATTTGTGAAAAATATGCAAGATACTCTGTTAACATCTAAATTTTCTGGCCTAGAACCAAACTGGGTAAGATTGTTCTTCATACAGTTTGTAAGGTCTTTCGATTTACAAAATTATTCCCAAATAGAATAAGGAATCAATCTTCTATGGACGACTTTTCAAATATTTCTACATATAAACAGAAATGGTTGGCAAGTTTCAGAATTATTCCAGATTTTGAAATTATGGTATGCTGGTGCTAGGGTGTGGTTTGTATAGTGCGTTAATAGAGTCTTGGTTCGGAAAAATCTGAAAAATGCGTAAAAATCTGGAAAATTCTGGAAACCCCCGTTTTACTTAAATAAATGTGTAACCAGTTACCCGTGGTAATTTAATTGTTTTGTCTTTTTTCCCCCATTCTTGAAATTAGGATGCTTGAAAATGATAAGATGAAAAATCCTGCCCACTGTGGTTATAACCTAAAAAATTTTACAATATGTCACTTTAAAACATAAACAAATAATTGCATAGAAATAATAAAATAAACAAATCTGTTACATTTAAGGGTCTAACCAATCCTACAAATGTTACGAGCGAAGTCGAGAAGGTCGAGGGTCAAACCCAGGTAGAATCGGGATACTCAAGCCCCACAATTATAATAGGAAACACAGGAAATACTCTCACCTTATCAAGGAGAGCAAATATGAGAATTCACGCAGAGAAATTGGCTAATTCAATTAAATACCACATCCGTTCGAAATTAACGAAATTATATCCTGATTAAATAAAACTTTTGTATACGAATTAATTAATTTTATAAAAGTTATGACCGCTCGAAAATACTGAGAATAGCCACGAATGACACAGTGGCCTGAGTAGATACATCTACCGTCTTGATTTCACTCACGAGCATATATTAAGACCATTTGTAAAATAGAGCGACCGTGTCTGTAGTTCACGGACTCGCGATGCTTCACTTAACATCACAATTTTTTTTCACCTCAGGTAATTTAAAATACCGTGGTACGAGGACGTACGTGAATGACGTACACGAAGTTATAGCAAGAGGGCAGAGCAAGAAGAACCGAGATAGATCCCGGGGGCGGTGGCGGTAGCGAACTCAAGTAGTAACTATGGCATGTAGAAATACGCTATACATACGACTCGGGAGCTAATTAGCGCCGACTGGGACATATTATTTGCTCGGAGTTATGGACAGGCCTTCCCAATGCGATCAATTATACAAGGCAAGCCGAACGGCGAGTTATATACATGAGCGACGGAGAATCAGAGCGAGAGAGATACGTTATTGAGAGGCTGAGCTCTTGCTGGACGTCGACGTACTCGGATAGCTATACGTTGCCGCATGGACTCTCGGCTTATCCCAAGCGGACCATCACTGAACCCACTAAGCAATTAAGTAGCCTTATTAATAGGTTCTCGCCCGCGCGCACGCCAACTCCGCCTGCGCAACGTTCTATTCCGTGTATACCCGTGACAGATACGTCTCAGGGGCAATTATCAACCCTGTGCTCTATCTCTACCTTCTTCGTTCTCCAGCGGTAGACCTTTTTTTCTCTTCTCTTTCAGAAAACAAAGAAATAATATTCATTCTCGATACCAACTGCAATTTACACATCTGTCAATTATCCTGAAGCTCCGTTCCGTAAATTTACATAGTATTATAAATACAATATTTACATTTTACATATGCATAAGTAGATACGTGTATGGTAAATGGAAAAGAATAATGGGGCCTTTTTATAGTCCATTTTCAGTTTCGATGAATTAATCTCAGCACTGGACTAATTACATTGGCCTCTCGGTACACGGAACGAGTAGAGAAGTCGGGGATTTATAAATATATGTATATATATGTCGTGGTATATATAGCTGCGCATACAACAGATCCTCTCTCACACTCATTCGATTATAACGAGGCAGCTGCGAGAGCCTCGTAGAATTTTGGGTGTATACAGTATATATCGCATGTGAGAGTTGGAATTATGAAAAATTCCGGGTTAGCTGAGGGGCGAGGGTGAGATGGACAGAAAATGCGAGTAGAGTGTCCGGCTGGAAGGGCATGCGTCGAGCCGTCGAGAGCCGAGCAAACGAGGCGAAAGGAAAAATAGGAGACGAAATAATTTAAGCTCATGGAATAAATGGCAGCAGCATCCGTGTGGTCTTACTCTATCCCTCTCGCTCTGGACCTGGGAAATACGGTAATCTCATGCATGCACGCGTGTACTATGTTGCTACATCAAGGTACCAGAGGTTGGGCCGACGTCTGGTTTATTAACTTCCGTGGCTAGATGCTCCGGTTTCTCCTCTACCATTCCATTAAAAAATTCTCGATGGTGGATTTGAGATGGCGTCTCGTAGATTAAAAATTCGTAGATCATTATAGTATAAAAAACTGCTTCAGTATTCCAAGCTAAAAGATACATTTTTTTGGAACTAATTTTATATTATTCGACTTTGGCAGAATGTTTTTTATTTATTTACGAAACACAATCCAAAGCGCCTTACATCTGTGAATTTAAATCCTCAACAAATGACGTTTGTGGCTTACCGGCAAAGCCCCTTTACCTTCAATTTTTTTCCAGATCTTGGACAATATTCTAAATTACGACAGTAAAAAATGTTACTATTAAAGGATTCTCTTTGTAAATTATTACGTGTGAATACGTTTTACACTGATACAATAAAAATATATGATTCATATCTTTGTTAGATTAATTTTTCCAGTATTTCTTAATTAAAACAAGAAATGTTCTTTAAAAATGTTGCTGTGCCTCGATATGTAACTGATATAATATTAGATTGCCAGTTAAAGAGTAAATCAATTTAATTCATTGGTTATCTTGCTGCACTCGATGAATTTTGAACTCAAAATTATTGGGAAAAAATTCACGAACTCAATTCGAATCGGAAACATCAGGAATTCTGGGCTGGTAAGTAAAGGCATAGGTATTACATTCTATGAACTATGATTGCTATAAAATTCAATTCTAAAATCTTATATGATGGCCATAAGTTGGCCCAATTTAAGTAATTGTAATAACATCGCAACTTGGAGCCGATAAATCGCGCTTGATTTCCTCTTCCGTTCGGATAATACATTTGGTTATGGTTATACTAACACGGGGTTTTAAAAACAGTTTATCGAAATTTCGAGCGACAATATTTTTTGATCACAAAGTATTACATTTCACGATAATGCTGCTCATTGAAGTATATTATCTTTTTATATCCAGCGCAAAGTCCTCGTGTCCCGTTGATTATCCAATTTCCGTGCGGAGAGTTAGAAAAAGCCATGAGCTCCAATTAAAGAATAATTAAAATATTCTAATTGCCCCGAGCTATGGAAGTTAATCTGCAAAGTGAAGCCTCAAACTTTATAATTCAGATATATACGTCGCAATGTTATATGAAATCCAACAGATAATGGAACGTCAGATGTGAAAGTCCTTAAAATCGATAATTCGACTAGACCGCCTGTAAAAAGGAATGAATTATGTCATACAATGCACACACTCCGAAATATCTTGAATTTTTCACCCGCATATCTTCCACACTCGAAGTTCCTAAAAATGTGTATTCCGGAGGTAGAATTAGCGATCTCTCACTAGACAACTCTATCTACCGCATTCAACATCCCAGCATTGGACGCGTTACTTCCGTTTAGCACGGTCCTTTGGAGCGTCGCAGTACTATGTAATAAAAATGTTAATTAGGACCCACAGTGAGGCTTGTTTTTTTCCTTGCCTTCCCGTCCTCTATATTTATTTTTTGCTTTCTCTTCTTTTTCGGGAAAGAAACGGGTGTGGTGTCAACGCGAGAGAGGATGAACGGAGACCCTAGTCCGCTCTCGCTGGCAATCCCTTTATCCCGGAGTCATTCGTGTACCAGCATATCACTGTGGCCGGGTTAGTGTAGTAGCGAAGAGGGTCTCGGGGTGCGCGAGATGAGCGTGCGGGGGGCCTGAGAGCGTGGCCGTAGTCGCGGCTTATGGGGTAATTATTTTTTCCACTGGACCGTAGCGCGGGAGACGCAGAGGGGTTGTACGATATCCAGGCTGACGGGACTCGAAGGGGCGAACGCCGTGTACCCCAGGATGGCTTTGCTACTAGAAGTACATACGTACTGACGAGGCAACGGACGCTCGGCTAGTCGCCCAACACTCTGGCTCTTTTCGCTATAGTATAATATACACAGGGCACTACCAGGAAAGAGCGCTGCTCCCGAGGGTTATCCAAGCTCAACTCTTATGCACACACATGTTTCCTAGAAGCTTGCGGCTGCGGATAAAGAGGTGAAAGCAAAGAGGGGAACTTGAAAGAAACGTTAATTACTACATTACTGGTTGGCCAACCATATAATGTACTCTCGTACACGGGCTGCCAGCGCCGTTCTACTTTTCCTACCCACCTTTCTTCCTCCTGAACCACCGCCGCTGAGTGCTTCACTCTGCCGTACGTCGCGGTCCAGATCTCTACTACTGTTACGAAGAGCAGAAGTAGCGAAACGATAATATCCGTGTGTGCTCGTGTCGTTTCCAACTCCCGCTGTTCCGCAACGCGACCGAATGAGAGCCAACCTGCCAGACACTATCCTCGCCCAGGCCACACTCATTTATTTTCTTTTTTTTTCCTCTTTTTGCCTTGAGTACTCGCGTACGCGCGAAAGTGCGATTAAACAATACGGGTGGAGGCGCGTAATGAAGCACCGAAATTGAATAAATTGCATTATTGTCGGTAGAACGAGCAGATCGGTCGGGCACGAAGCCCGAGTGGAGAACTAGGGTGTGCCAAGCGCGTGGATGGCAAAAGAATGGACGGGATATAGAGAGCAGAGCAAAAAAATACACATGGGCATGGAATAAAGGGGGAATTGCTACTGGAGGAATGAGGGAACTGAAGTGGATGAGGAAACGAGGCGAGAAAGAAATAAAACAAGAGTACGAGGGAGAAAACAGAAGAATTGGAAGGCGGTTGGGCTCTCCAATGTCTCCCGGCTGGTTTGAATGGTACGTGGACATGAGCCGAAAGATACAAGGGTGTTAGGATCCCATATCGTTCAGGAATGTTTGACATGACCATGCGACGAGACGGAATATAAAGAACCGGGTGCCTAGACGACGGCGACTACGACGACTTCACGTTCCTTTCGACTCGACACGGGCAATAAGAAGATCCAGAGGGAAAAATAGTCGAGACGATGAGAAAGAGAGAGACAGCAAGATAAAGACCTTGCTATAGTGGATAGCTGGACAGACCACGGCGTCTATCCTCCCCCGGTTTTCTCGTGAGGTTTCATCGCGTGTATACCTCTCTCAGCGCCGGAGGGGAAATTCAAATGGCCATGGTGCATTCTTATCTGTCGGAGAATGTCTAATTAGACTTTGTCATCAGAAAGGTCCATAAAACAAACATAAAAATGGGCGAGTCCCCGTCGATATAGATTCATCGAAGATAACAGAGTCCGTAACTCAGGAATTACAGCCAGTCAAACAGATTAGGGAGCACCGCTGATTCTTTAATTCGCCCCCCGGATCAGATGAGTCATTTTTCATCGTTTTTTGTTCGGAAGTTCTGCTTTTACGCTATCTTGCCATAATTAACGTCTCACATTAAGCTAATCGCCACTAGAGATAGCGGCGCATCCGAAGGATATAACACAATGGACGCGACGCAGCATGTGGCGGAGCGCGTTGATGCGATTAGACACGTGCGGTGGGTACCAGACCAGTTGTATATCGCGCAAAGTCCCATTCAATCCGATTATCAGATCTATACGTCACGTTCGATGCACACGAAACTAGGAGCTTTCACGAATTAGGCTGATAGTAAAAAGGCGTTTGCGTCACATTAATCTTTTTCGCATTAAAAACGAATTGAACGTTGATTAAAGGGAGTTTTATTTACTTCGTTTTCGGGTCTACACTGAGGAATATTTCCATCTGTGAATAATCACATGCAAACGAGAATATCACGTAGTACCATCACTGGGGCGAGAGCGTGCGCGTTATTAAATTGATATTCCAAGTTATTATTTATCTTCAGAAAGTTTGTCGCCGATTAAATACAAATCTATGGACCGCCCGTTGGCTTGCGTTTTTATTGCCCAAGTTTTGCTACGGTACATAAGAACTTATTTCGCAAACGGGGGCACATTCACTCGTTCTCCTGTCATATACACAGAGCGGGCTTTCGAGTTTCAAAGTTTCCGCGCTACGTACGCAATAGTTGCGTTCGGAAAATTCTATTGGAAGTATATAAGAACGATTATTATCGTCCAGCGGACGATAATAAGATACACTATAAGGATTTTAACGAGGACGGAAAAGTTGCCGAGCGGAGGGCTTATATCCGGAAAGAAGTAACGATAATAACGGAGAAATAAATGGACGGTTAATGGACGATGACCTCGGATATTAGCGGGAAATGGGAACCAACGATTTGTCATATGAATCCAGTTGGTACCAAGTGGACGACGAAGTTGAGGGTGTGCAGCGGCGAGTGCAGGCACGTCGAAGGAGGCGCGGCTTTCAGAACTTTTTGCTTTGTATACAACGTGCGCATATTCCTTGGCGTGGCATATTGCGGGAGCTGACGAGTATTTATGGTACTTGGAGCATTATTTGTGCTCCAGAAGGGTCCGTTATAGGGACGTCGAGTGCATCGCTAATATTGGCACACTGTGCTGCTGCTGCTGCTACTGCCGGCGCTTCGCTGAGCACAATTGGAGCATTGTGTAAGTACAGACTGCAGCCTCATCAATTACGCGTTCAATTAGTAGAGCTCCGAGACTCGGCAGGCCACGTCTCCCACGTACTTGCCTTATACCTACTTGTCCTCCAATGTGTTTCGCGCGCGATACATAATTTTTTGTCATGCCAACGATCAGTTATTCTGAGCGACCGTTTCCGCTTTGAACGTCGCTTCCGCCGTTACTATATTATCATTACATACATATTATCATACATTATTATCACACGGTGTTCAGAGTACTAACACATAATACGTGTTTGCTAAGGAAGTTCAATCACTTATGATTTTTTTATAGATCTGTTTTCCCATTGATTGTATAATACACCTGACTGTTTTTTGATTAAAAAAATTTTGATACGATTTAAATTGTGCGGTAGGACTTGTAAAATATTTTTACATAAAAAAATGATGCTGACAAACTTTAATTGACATAATGAACGAATCCTTTTAGATCGAATCTCACTTTCTTGAAATCAAAAGCGTACTTTTAATTCATAAATAGACTACAAATGCATGAAGGCCAGAGATTTAGCAGTTGAATTTATCAATATGTATGATTTCCTGAGGTGTCTTCACATTCTTGAATGCCAAGACGAGGTGTATCAGGTGTCTCCAATTTTTATCTATTCAAAAATCAATCAGGATTTCATTGGTAATTAAACAGATATATATCGCGACTTGGTATTCTGAGTAATTAAAGAAATAATACACATTTGCTAAAGACGTTCATGAAGTAAATGAATTCTTTTATATTGCCACTTGTCCCTGGAGTTCTTGAGTGGTGACTTTTGAACTTGTTGAAATTGGTGAGAAGAATGGTTTTCAATTTGATCGCCCTGATGGAGAATATTATGCTGCGGGTTCGTGACAGAGAAAGAGAGCGAGAGAGACAGATAGTAACAATGGCGCTTCGGTCTCGGCAGCAATGACTAACTGATCAAACATACCCCCGAGCTTGATTGGCGTCAAGGGTCTTTCCGAGTTTCCTACCCTTGGGCAATATTCGCGATATCGAGCGCTCGCGGTGCTTCTGAGAATGAAGGAGAACCCGACTTTCACAGAATATATACAGCGTGAGTTGAGGTGCGGAGAGGCGAAGAACCGTGAACGGAATAAGGTGCCGTAGTTTTTTTTCAATCTCCTGCTTTTACATTGCGGTAATACGAGTACGACAGCGAACGCGAAGGGTGAGACGCAGAGGTGACTTAAGTCACGGAGTCTCGCTTGTATCACACCGCCAAGACCGCAAGGAAGATGAATCGCATAAGGCTCTGAAATTTGTCGATTTTTACGATAAATAAAATTCTCCGAGAAATCCAAAGATGATGGGACGGTATTTATGGAAGAACGATGGTAGCACAGAGATTTTCACCGTTATTTAGAGTTTTAAGGTTGCAAAGTATTCCACGCACGCAACTTTTTACCTTGCAGAGCGATATTTCATTGGAACGGAAGCTGCTCCGCGCTACTGCAACAGGCTGCCGTCGCGTGGGGCATCGCAATTTATAAATCTCTCGCTCTCTCGACTCACGAAGTGTCGAACGCTCGAGGGAGATTGATATCCTTGGCGGATTTGGATGACAATGAGGTATGCAATGATATCTTGGATCATGAGTTTTTTTTCAACAGTGAATTTCAAACCGTGGGTTATTCGTTTTTCTTTTCGATAGACTTGTGATGAATATATATGAATAAGCACGACAGATGGAAGCACTTGGATCTTCATTATTTTTCACTTCTTATGACGTCGCGTCCGTGAGGTCTGTTAATTAATGCCGTTTTCTTGATAACAATGCTAAGTGAAAGGTGCAAATGACTGAAGAAGTCATGTGTAAGTTTATAATTTACGTTCATTTTATTTTACTGTAGAAAGCAAAGTATAAAAAATAATAGCTAGCAGGCAGGTAAGAGAATCAACGTCTGCCATATCGTTTCGTCAAATGGTTTGAAAGTAAAGGTGCTAATACTGCGAAAATACAAATTATTTTTAGATAAGCAAAAAAAGAATCCTTGCATGGATTCGATTGTTATTTAATACCAATTTTCCTCGAACATCCCTGTGCTTGTGAAGTGCGATTCATCGTCAGCTTTATTGCAAATAATCGTTTGCGACTGAAGCAGATAAAAGCATTTCTAAATAATTCAAAACATCATACAATTTATATCTATGCGTGATTTTATGCAATCATTATACCGAAGAAGTTATAGAGAAATAGGAACTTCTCTCTTTCATCGAGTCAGAAAATTTTATCCCATCCGATCCAGTAATTCTCATACCATAACGATTATAAATTTCAAAGTTAAGTTCCTTTTTAAGTTAACCCCTGAATAAACATATGTAATGGGTATCATTTATAAATGACTTCACTAGACAGCTAACAACATGCCGAAAACCCTGACATGAAATCTTCAAAACAAAACTACCCGCTAATTTGTTTAGGAAGCGAAAGGATTATGATATAGTAAGAGAATCTAAAACGATTATGTTCCTTTACTTATTTACTTCCAATTCGTTACTTATTTATATATTCGCCGTTCTATATATTTTAAACACTGCCGAGGGATTTTCATTCACACATACCCCTGTATGTTTTTGTTAGATCAATAATGCTGTTGGTTACACGTACTTCCATACTTGTGATAATTATCGATGGGAGAAATACAGAAACGACAAGGGTAAAAATGGCCTGGGAGTCTGCAGGCGGGGTTGTTCGGATCTGCGCCCACACCAGTCAGAATTTATTGTGCGCGAAAATACGTAGGAAACACGTACTATACTTGTACATATGTTGCCGCCGTACCTGGGGTCACTGGCGCGCAAGATTAACGTTAATGCCTGCCGAGCACACCTCCTCCCACGCAGACTCAGCTCACGCTCCTATTGCAATGATTATTTAGCCACCGTGGATTGTTGAAATTCCATTATTTATTCAAGACCGTTTCCAAGATTTGTCGAGCGCGACAAATTGAGAACGGTTTGCATTATAATTATCGTACACACAATTTACTCTGTGAACAAGAACTTTTTTTACATAGGTTATTTATTCAGAATATAAACATTTACAACAAAAATATGCGATAATGCTAGGATATGATGCTGGTATTGATAATGAATTGAATTCCCGACTAATCGGGTATGATAAAAAATATTGGTTATCGTTTCTCCAATACGCATTCGATTCAGCGGTTCAGCATACGTAACAGATAATTAAAAATGTTTATATGGCTAATTAATAAGTTATTCGATAAAGCGTGCCACGTATAGTATAAAATAACTCTGAGTAAAACCTTGTCACTGAGATAAGAGACACAATTATTTGTCAGATTAGAATAAAATTTCCACTACACTTAAGAAATGCGAATACGCTAATTCTTATTTTTTAAGAGACTAAGAATCGGAATTACAGACAATTTTTCCATCTTCAACTACGATTTCGATTTCGATTTAATGATTTCCACTGTGTACTGGATATTTACCTCATTTCGCCCAGAATGTCGAGTTAAGTACTCTCGCAGCTAATTAAGTTAGTTCACTATGTTCATCATGTATTTCTTAACTTTTAACAACGTCACTGGAAAGTCAATCTAATATAACTTCTTATTTTTGTCCAATATTTTTAAAAAGGGCCCATTCGACCAAGTAAACCGAAACTATGTACTAAGCCCGAAGTGGGAACGATTTGCTTGAGTATTGGAGGTGATCAAATGTTGCTCTTTAAAATTACAAAAGATTGTACGACAGAAAGTAGAAAAAGCTTTTATATGTACTCAATTTTATGACCTATTCGTTTTATCCACATTCTTTGAATGACTTCCCCTGCCCTGTTAGATCATTATAGTCCGCTGGGTAAATCTTGCGAGTATAACTGCGATATGCGGGCGTTAGAGTCGCATTGGGACGGGAACAGGCACCCCTCGGTAATCAACCAAACACTCGCCGGTTATCAGCAGTGGTCCCCAGTTGTCCGGTGCAATTATGTCGCGAGTCTGTAATGCGTTTTATGTGTATGCGGCTATAACTCCTCGCTCATGTGATCAAGGCACTGGTGCTACCAGCATCAACCAGCACCTCCCCCTTTATCACGCTCGGTGTGTATTGGCCAAGGGACGAGAGAACTGCACCGCATGTACGCGCACACAACCGAGTGCATGCTCCTCGCGCTGACAGGGGCATCCGGGTGCAAATAATGCGGCCACTATACGCGAAACTATGCGCCAGGCGAAAGCCGACGCCGTATATATTCTACAGCCTGTAATGTGTGCTTGTGTGTATGTGTATATATATTCATATATATATGCTATAGCTATAGAGCATGGTGAGTTCGAGAACTATATGCAGTAGCAACGCATGTGGGAAATCGTTCAGAAGCGCTTTGCGCATGTTTGCCACTTTTCTAAAATAATCGATAACTTTGCGAATCCGATAGAATGTTAGCGGATTATATAAACTCCCTCCGAGTGTAAAAGGGATAATGGGAAAACGAGCCTCCGAGCAGACAAGGAAAATTGTGGTTCACCTCAAGTTCTTGCGCAAGAGTGATTTTAGAAGTAGCGCCTGATTATGCGGTGTTGCAAATCGATCGAGTTAACTCTTAAACGGATAGTATTTCGAGAACGTTTTAATATCAATGCAATTTCGTGGACTGCATATTTATTGAATATCTGATACCAAAATTTGCGAAATGGACGAAAAATTGATTTTGTAAGCGGCCCGAAATAGAAACGAAAAAACAGGAACATGGTAGATTTATATTATTATATTAAAACAGGAACATGGTAGATTTATAGCATTATATTGAAAACAGGAACATGGTAGATTTATATTATTATATTAAAAACAGGAACATGGTTGATTTATATTATTAACAAATATGGAGCAGCTAAGGTTCACTTGAAAAAGTTATTGAAATACTTTTGAAAAAAAGGACAGCCGTGATGGAATTTTGTAAAAACCATTAAAAATGTTCTTACTATTGGTTGACGTACTGGCATTTTCATGAACAATAGTTACGACCATATACAAGGTTTAGAACCTGTTTGTTCAGGATAAGACTACGCGGATCGAGAAAATCGTCCGAAAATATAAATACCCATTGAATTTAATGAATCTATTTTGGGTTAAAATACAGTGCTGCACACTGATTATAACTATCATAGATTTGGAGTACTGAACTAAATACCTAGTGAATAATCCAAATAACTCTTATCAATCATAAATAATGTAAATTTATACGGGTGTGCATTATTAACAGTGAATCACATAGAATTCTGCTGAAAAATTAATTAACACGACGACTGGCAAATTACCTCAGCGTGACAGCATATGTCTTATATGTATGTGATTAATGGTTGATGTGAACTTTCAAAATTGTGCATGTATTATCAATAGCGAATCACCTAGAATACCCCTGAAAATTCGATTAACTGTCGACTGGCGAATTATTTAAATATGATGGCATGTTTCTTCTACGTGCGTGATTAAAAGCTTGGTAAAAGACACATGACACAAAGACAGACTACGGCTCGACTAATTAATTCGATTTTGAATTTGTGAGTAGTTATTAGTAGAATAGAATATCAATAAAATTTCAGGTAAGAGCCCTAACGGGATTGATGTACGGTATATGTTAGCAATTAACTTCGATTACATAATTTTTATTAGTCGCATATTTCACACGAATATTTAAAATTATTCGTATCACTAGCGGACTTCACATTATTGGTAGCACTACCATATTTCAAATTATTCGTATCACTGACATATTTCAGGTTATTGGTATTACTACCATGTTCCAAATTATATGCATCACTAACATATTTCGGATTTTTTTATATCACAACCATGTTTCAAATTATTTATATTGCTGACGTATTTTAAATAATCTGTATTATTACTGTATGTTATATATGCATGATACAGGTTAGGAAAGATTACAGGCGGAAGAATTCTGCAGGGTTTAGTTAGGGGTCAAAGTAATCGATTAAAAAGTTGCTTTGGGAGTATGACATGGGTAGAGTGAAGAGGATATGAGTGAGTGAAGAAGGTGAAGGTTGAGGTACACTAAGAAGAAGTAAAGCAGCGGAGCAGCAGCACATGAGTAGGCTCACCCCATCGTGGGCGGTCATTCGCCCTCTCAAAGCAGAGGTAGCTCGCGAGAAAAATCTCGTATATCCTCTCACACATCTGGGGAAACGGGGCGGCTGTAACGAGAAAAAGTGGATGAAATCGTAGTCGGGAAGCGTTTCGTTGGCTACTGGCCTAGCATGTTGGAAGCGTGAGGGGTGCTTTTCGATGGATAGCTGCGGTGCGGCGCGGGGCTGCACGGCCGTAGAGAGATCTCCCAACGAGGGAGAGAGCGTGCGGAGAAAGTGTGGAATTGGAAGAGTAAAGTGGTTGCGGAAAAGGGTCAGAGAAGCAAGGGAAGCTATGGTGGTTTAATAGAGTGAGCCATGATGGATGACGCCGGATCGATATTACTTTTTCTCGAGGAAACTCTTCCCCCCCCCCCCCTCCCCGCACTCCTGCCCCTATCACTCCTATATTCTATCGCGGGTTATGCCATCCTACGGTATTTTTCGGTTGCCTCCGTTTTTCTCCCTGGCGTTCTTCAGTCTAACTTCCGCATGTGTCTGGCCTGCCTGCCTGCTTCTCACTATTCCACTTCTTATTCGATGAGTGTTTGAAATATAAAACCTTGAAGTTCCCAGAAAATAAAGTTTTTTCCCAAATTTTGCTCACTAAACGAAGCTGCATTGTCAATACATGATATTTATTGTCGTTAAGCAAAGAAATTTTCAGACGTTGCTTTAATGTTATCGAACAAAAAAAAACGCTAACCCACTAATCTCACACAGGGTGAGGTGGGTGAGGTATTATTTAATCGACCTGCTTCTCACTATGCTACTTCCTATTCACTGAATGTTTGATCGCTAAATGTTTGAAAAATACAATCTTGAAGTCCGCACAGGAAAAGACTGAAGGTCCTTTTTCAAAAATTTCATGACTCTTCGAACCTACATTGACAACATACGTTAAACAGAGTCATTCTTGATGCTGCTCTAACACTACACATACCAAAATAAGGTAAACAAAACCACCCGGTATGCTTAAGAAAATTTCAGTTGGTTATGTAATCGATCACTTGGCTTAGGTTATTCTTCCTTTTCACATGCACTATGAATAAAAATATTCCAAAAATTGTCGAGTCCTTGGAATTGTTTATTCCAGGTACTATGGACGATTGAAGTCCGTTTATTTATTTTACGGACACTACAAGGAGATAACACATTTCGATTGTGTAGAACGTCACTACAATGATAAAAAACACTCTCTTATTTTTTGCGCGGTTTCTTATTGTTACCAATTCTCTATATACCAATTTTTTTTTTTTTGTTTTCGTGGGTCTCGTTCCCGGCAGCGTTTTTACGAGTTTTTCCCCCGTATTTTCTTTGTAGTAGTATCTGCACAATATCTGTCACTACCCGAAGATTTGTGATGGTCCGCAGGAAGAAATTCGCGTCTCGTGATGAGATTGGCTATTTCATTGTTAGCCGTCTCGAAGACTGTAGGGCAACCGCGTAGCTCAACGGGAAACTGTGTCACGCGGTCCCGCGTTCTCGAGTAGGATTCTATCGGAAACCCTTAAATTCGTACGTTAGTCAGAATTCGAGGGTGCGATCTATGGAGCAAAGGGGTTGAGAGGGCGAAAGAGAGCCGAAGAGAGAGAAAGAGAGAGAGAGAGAGAGACCCGAGGCTCAACGAATTAAAATCGCTCGGCACGTTTCGATTTCCAATGCCACGCGCGCGTCCACAAGACCTTGAGAGAGAAATTTATTACATTATATGACTGAGCAGCGTGACCTGCATTACACGAATTCTTGAGCTGTATTTTACAATATAACGGCACGTAAGCGTGTCCCCCCGATAAATGAATTTATTTAAAAAATGCTGAGGCGTAAAATATGATGGCATCGCTGAGGGGGGACCGAGTCAATTTTTATTATGTTCCTTTTTTTCGTCGAACGACAAGCTTTTGTATAGATTGCGGGAATATCCGGAAAGTTTGCACAGCATCGTCGCCTCTTCCTGACACATTAAATGCGTCGATGTGAATTCACGGGGGTGTAGTTGAGTTAAAAACGTTGCATGCTCCAGAGGCACCCAGCGATATTGTGAACTTGTATCGCCCCGGGACACTCTCGACCGCTCCGCGCTATATCCTCTTCGCTATTGCGCACTCTGCCTCTGCGCTCTGAATAATATGAAGTTACTAGAAATTACATCTGCATATTATTTCGATACTGCAGATTGTTTAACTGTGGCGAGGTCTTCTCGCTCGTTCGCGTGCGCGCCGCGGAACGAGCAGCCGGATGCAAAAGTTTTATTAGAAACTCTCCTAGGTACACTAGCTAGTCGTGGAAACTTGACGCGCATTACCGCGCACACCAAAGACCAGCCACACAGCCAAGACTTTGGGCTCTTGCTTCTGATTATCACTAGCTATGCACCAAAACCTCCGAACTTCCTCATTTTACACAAGTGCATCTTTACGAGGTCTATAACCGTGAATTCTGATATTTACTTTTTTCACGAAGTGGCGTATAATCATATTTGTGTATTATTTTATTGCCTATTTGTGAAAAAAAAAAAATGGATTTTATAAAGGCAGCCAACTCAGCTAAGCATGAACGAAATTACTGTAATTGAAGAAATTCTGTAGATGAAGTTATTGGTGAACATGTTTCCAATTTCATGGTAACTGCGCAACATTCAATTTGTTCGTCAAGGAAGCGTATTATTACTCTGTTGTCGATATACTTTATTATACACGTGACAAAATATTCTGATCAGACCATATCAGGCCTGATATGAAAATTGGCTATATCAGACTATATATGTTTTGATACGTCAAAATATATATATCCTTATCAATCTATATAAGGTCTTATTAAGTTATATCAGGTCTGAACAAATAACTGTATGTAAGCATATTAGACCAGATATGACGATATCAGGCTATGTCAAACTAGATCAGAAAATTTCGTTTTAGGGAAACACAAAAATCATTACCATCTATGTCCAGATTAAGACATATCAAGCCATATCAAACTCGATCAAAATCTTTTTTTATGAGTATATCTAACTATATATAAAATAATGATATATGCACTTATCAAACTATATCAAGTCATATCAAGTTCATAAGGCTTGATCTGGCCTGATATGGCCAATTTTCATATCAGACCATATCAGGATATATCAAACTTTATATATGGCCTTATCAGGTCATATCAGTCCAGTTCAGAATATTTTTTCACGGGTATACCTGTATACATATTGTTCATTCGCTTATGGTATTTGGAATGAATGCATTCTGTAGTGTGTATCAATATCCACAATCAGTTTATAGACAGAATAATAAGCTTGTCATGATAGCATTCGAACTCTTATTAATCGGTTTATTGAATTTCATTATACATTGATGTGCACAGTATATTTAATGTGGAGCCGGTGGCCAGCGGATTCGGATTTACATTCCGATCATTTTTTTCAATGTGTTTTTTCCTGTGCTCTCTTCGAAGATTGAGAATTCGACTTAAAAAATGGGAGAGCCAGAATTACATTGATATTCTGCCAAAGATTGTTGAGGTTCTCGAGTTCGATCCCCGAGACGCTGTTTATTGTAGCTACCGAAAAAATGCTAGGATATGGCAAAGCTTTAGATTCAGGACGTGCAAACTATGATTTCAGCTATGCGTCTGTTATTTTGAGTAAGTAATAGCCTCGACTAGGTTTGGCAATGCGAGACTGAGCTCGAGACCATTGCAAGATGAAAAGAGGATGGTCAGTTTATATAGTACCCTTCATTCTAACTGTATATTGTTGTAACTACTCACAATACATATTTAATCAAAGTTGAATGGAATTTTCGAAACGATATAATCCCATAATATGTGACATGTCGTCCAACGGTAGAGAAGTAATGCACGAAAACTGACAATGCATGTAGTAAAATATAAACAGCAAATATGTGCGTTCGTAGATTACAATCCACGCTATATTTGCTATATTTAAATACCAATGCGTACAGCTCACGTTTCAAAATGGGTCAATATCATACTCCAAACAGCATGATAACATTTTTTACATTACAAAGTCGGAGATAACAAATTATATTCGCTTAGTATTCCACAGCTGAAAGTTTGTTCGTAATCGTTGTATTGCTGTTTGCAAGAGCCGAAGGCAATTCAAGTCCGTACGAAGGGTGTAATAAAACATGCCAGGCTTCACTCTGCACAGTGTTCCACTTTTCATCAAGAGGGAGTAGGAGAACATTGCAAATTACAATAAAATGCGAGCGAAAGGCGCGGAATATTAATCATTAGTTTCCAAGACGTCGAGGGGAGGAGGTCAAAATTACAGGGAAAGAAGGAAAGGAAGCCACCGAAGGTCTTAGTACTTCTGAATGAAATAAGCCGAAGCAAAGTTGACGGAGGCACGTGGGGTATTATAGGAGACAGACGCGTGCGCTTGGGGTGTTCTGGTGCGGTGCGGCGGTGGTTCAACGGCTAACGGTTGGCAGTGATGAAAATTAATGTGGGTAGGCTCTTAATCCGATGATTTCAAGGAATACGAGCGAGAAACCGATTGAGAGCAACTTCGTGTACCTCCAATCAGTAAGGAGGGTGCGGAGTCGGTGGGTGGTAACCGGCCAGTGTGTCGTTTGTATCAATTTGGCCGATGCGGTGTGGGAGAGTTAGACGCGTAACCACCACCCTTACGCTTATACCACGGTTGTATTGCACGTCTGTCTGCCCACGACCACCAACCAGCGTCAGAAGCAGAAGGAGCCCCGCGTCGGTTTTAATCTAATACACGAGAAGAAGACGGTGAGATCTAAAGCGTACACCCACGGCAAGTTTCATGGTTCCAGACCCAGACCAACAGCAAAGAGAGAGTAATTCCTCCACGGGGTCCGAAGGTGTGTGTGATTTTTCTTTGCCCATCTCAAGCATATCCAACCTAAGCTATACAGTTGCGATGAGAAGTAAATAATTAAATTCACTCCGGCGTAAATTGATGAAAGCTATAGAAGCCCAGGTTTGCGTGTGGGGAAAATACTTGTGTGCGCGCGGGCTTCGTACTGGATGTTGAATCGCGGTGGCGAAGAGAATTTAGCTGTGAATTGCCGTGAGGTGCGGAGAGTGAACGATGCAGTGGGCGCCTCCAGCGCTCGAACGGACGCCGGCTCCCTTCACCCCTTCCCCTTCCAGCTAAATCTCTATCGGACCGTCCTAAAATATTCAAGCAATCCGGTAACGAGGCTGAAATGGATTCGAACACGCTCGTCACCGCGGCACCCGCTCGACAGCACTCGGGAGATGTACCAATGTCAATCGAACGTGCTCCCATCTGTTTGCCGAGGATGAATTTATTCGTTTAATTTCGTTATTTGCTCGCCGCACGAGCATACCCAGCCTTCTCTATTCTCCCTTTCTCATTCTGTCTCACTTCTATATCACAAATGTACTGATCGTCCCGATGTTCGCTTGTCATCTACATTATTACCCCTGCCAAGTACCGATGCTTTGTGCTAATTGGCGATCATGTTCTCCGCTACGACCCGATGCCCTTCACGTATCAATAGATAATATTCTGTCAAACCAGGCTACAAATGAGCAAAACAGTCATATGTGCGAAATTGCTGTCAGGTGATACGGGGCTGTGACTTTAATATGCCTCGACACGCTGAAATAATTAATAAAAGGTCGAGTACCCGGACGGAGGTACCAACTCTGCACATAATTGTCTGTTTTTAACATAGCTGCTGGATGTCCGTAAGGGGGCAGAGGGAGAAACAGAGAGCGATGAACAAGGGAACCGATAAAAGGGTGACTAAAGCGAGGGGTCGACAGTTTGACATGGCGGTGGTCGAAGTGATGGCAACACAAAGCGGGCCATTGTATCATCTGTTCCTGTTCCGGAAAGCTCAACATACATTCAAGCTTCCATCTATATGTGTTATACTCTATACATCTACGTGTTTATATACCCGTATAGAAGTTTCGCCAGCACGAATATCCTCCGTTGATCGTCCAGGCCCGTATAACGAACTCTGCTGAGATAAGTTTCGAATAAATCGTAATGTCCTTGACTCAGAGGTTTCTTCAGTAGTCGTGAAAACTTTTTATTACCAGGAAACTTAGTGGCTAAGATGTACAATTAGAAATCAAGTATCAATACTTATTTTAGTGAAGTTTCAGGAACAAGAAAAGTGCTGTTTCAAATTTTTTATACCGTGCTCAGCTCTTTTCATAATCAACGCCCAAACTTTATTGTGATTTATTGAATAAGTAAGACACTGCAGTGATTATCTATTAATATATACAGTAGGCAGAAAATTTGACGTATTTCTTTTCTCGGTGTTTGCGTAGTTGCAGGAGTGAGATAGATTGTTGTTTAGATACATTTTTAACTCTGCCATTAATCCCTTCACCGGCAAAACAAATCTGCTAAAAGTTCATTTACAAGATAACTGTCCTCTTTTTTTGCATTCATACGTTATAATCAGTTGAATACCTATACAAATTCTAACTACCCTATACAAAGGTTTTTGCTGCATTATGTTGTTTAGATTTCGAGATAACTGAATTTGGAAATACAGTGAATTTATTTATGCAAATAATTTCATGCATGTTAAAATCTCAAAGATCTACTAATCGCAAGAATGACCCATAGATATTTTAATTTATAAAAATTGTGGAGAGGATGAAAATGGAAGAAATAAAGTACTGTCACCTGATTGAGGTAATGGACGATCTCCGTAGAATCTTTGAGGCATATCGTGAACATCATATTTCAGCGCATTTTGCAACACTTCCTCACGTGCGTTCATACCAGGGGCTGTTAAATGGGGCCCATATTTCTGGAGGCGAGGGAGAGCTACTAATACATCATGAGCGGGAGGTAACAACGAATAATGTGACCTTACCTTTTTCTCTTCTTGAAAAATATTCCACAGGTCCACCAGACTAAATAAGCATCTCACGTAGGAGGAATATTATTATTTTTTTGCCTCTTCACCGTGACCTTCCAGAAACTCCACTTTTTGTAATTTAATTGAGTTTCGGTAGAAGAAAAAGAATTCTTATGCGAGAGCTCATGTTTATCTCTCGGTTGCTTAGATCCTTTCAAAAGAGACGAAATCAGATTGCGATGAGTCTGGAGATCTTAGGTATACTTCTTTTTTATGCTCCGGACTTGTGGGGTGACTTCGCGCGGGGGAGCAAACAGACTCTTGTCGAGGTCGCTGGAACTTGGGAATCCTTTGAAGAATTTATACGAGATTTCCGTACAAAAGGCTTACCGGTGAGCATTTCGTAGTGCTTCAAGATATATGTATGTATGAATATATATATATATATAGCTCACGCACACTAAGAGACACACAACTCTCTTTGGAAGAAGATACGCGTCGAGATATATAGAAAGGGGGATGAACTGGGCGGAGGGTGTGAGTAAATGTTCCACGGGATTAGGAGTGGGCTAAATCCAATAATTAGAGCTCCAGCTGTCGCCATGTTGCGACTCTGCAGTTCGTTCATTCGGCATCACAGGCACCTCTAATGAAAGGAGTTTATTAGCAGGATGGAGAGAGGAGGCCCGTACCCCCGCCAACACCGGCCTCAGTTTCCCCACCAACGGCCTTCCGCATCGAGGGTTGTAGAGGATTTGCATCCCTTACGTGTAATTTCGCCCCGATATTAGATTAGCCTCTCGTAGCCAAGCCCCGACGTGCCACCTCCTTCCGCCCAGCATCCCGTTGCTTATTAATCCAACAGTCTACGGATGACTCGAAATGCCATGGCATTTCCGGCACAACACGAAATAAAACTTTACGCCTCCGTGCTTCACTTGGCACGTGCAAGCTTCCTTAATTCAACTTTCATTACGTGTGCAACGGGATCACTTTATTTTTACAACAAACGAGCACCATTTTTCGCTTCAACGTTATCACTATACCACGCGAAGAAAAAAACATTGGCTGGTTTAAATAAGCCCGGCTGTTCAATAAATGCTGAGGTTGGGTGTGAGATAAACATCGGCGTGCCTCACTTGTTTGACTAGTAGTATTGTTAGACTGCATATATACATATAGGGCATTCCATACCAACTCAGAATGGGTCTGACACTCGATCCCTTGGATTGCATCCCCAATTTGTTATGTTATTATTTTATCTCTAAACAGCAACCACAGTTTTTTGTAAAAAAAATTTCAGACAATTTATATACTTATGATCATTTATGTCGAAAACATTTAAAGCTATTTCTTTTTAATCTGACAAAATTCTCATAAATCCTGTATCAGATATTTCTATAAGTCCAGAGTGAACCGGACCTCGTTTCTATTATTTACGAATTTTTTTCAAAACGCAAATTCAAGAAAGTTGGATATACGTAAGAATCCTTTCACTAAGAGCTATCGCTTGAACATTTCTATATATGACAGGACTCGTGGTATATTTTTTTATTTTCTCAAAGGGTTTTTTTCACATTAAAATGGAAAATAAAAAATGACCCATACGCTTTTCAACCGTTAACAATTTACTTTTTCAATTAAAGACATATCGCGCCCACTATCGAATATGGCTTGATGTTATTGTGGAGTGAAGTCGAAATGCTAATACAATGTACATTATCTCTATGGAAATAGTCTGGTTGAATTTTGGAACGATGAACAGCACCGTTTAGGAGAAAAACGAACGCAAAATTTGCAACCTATTGTACTAATGTTATCGGGAGTTCTGACGATTCGGTCGTATTAACGATATACCAGCTAACAAAATGCTACCACGTGCATATAACAACTATACATAGTTGAAGTAATAATCGTTACAACGTTTGGCACCTTTAGGAGATGACCGACGGCACTGTTATCTAATTATTCATTTCTGAATACTCTTGTTCGTCCTTGCATGGGAACTGAATACGCAGCTGTCTCACTCGCACTGCACACCATGCGCCCCCTACTCACCCCGCAAACCCAGACCCCACGACAACCTTAAAATTTTTCATTTCGAATGCACGATTTTTGTAAGTTTTTTCAGATTTTTTAGTTATTGCTTTCAATACGTTTATTATCAATAATTAGAAGAATTGAAGAGCAAAATAAGAGAGGAAACTAATTTTTTTAAATTGCTTTGAAAAAAAATTAAAACGTTCTCCGGAGTCTGAGATATGTATAAATCTAACTTTTTTCAATTTTCGTTTTGAACAAATTCGTTAAAAATTGAAAAGTGGCCCGGCTCATTTTGGACCTAAGCTTAGAATAGTGATATCCTATTCAGGATTTATGAGAATTCCGTCCAGTTTTTAAAAAATGCCCTTTCATGTTTTCATTATAAATAATCACAAGTATAAAAAGAATCCGAAGTAGAACTTAGCACATTGGTTCCTCATTTTTTTTTAAATTCTAAAAAGTTATCCCTATGAGGGAGTATGTTAATTAATTTTGGCTTTCTCATAGAGGAAGCTTTGTAAAAATCGAAAAATAATGATGAAGCAATGTGCAAGGTTCTACTTCGCATTCTTATCTGTTTATTTTCACCATGGATCTCTGTATAAATTAACAGTCAGACAGAAAAATTGGCTTATCATATTCTTATGATAGAATAATAGAGCGATGTGCAAACTTATACTTTGCATCGTTTTTTTTCAAATTTTATTCTTATTTTCTGATGATCTACGAAACCCAAAGCGACAACAGTAATTTAGAAAAAATTCAAATAAACATAAAATCCAAACCACTTAACGATAATCACCAAATTAGGTAGCAGCGCTGGATGTTATTATTCCAGTGTAAACAATTTCAGTGGATTTGTTAAATTTTCACCTAAATTAGAAGAACTCGGCAATTTTTCGAAAAATTCAAAATGTCATCAACACCGAACCACTTTGCAGATTTCACCAAGATTCAATACGAAAGGTCGCATCAATTTCTACTATCTTAATACAGAGTTTCAGCTCGATAGCTTAAAATTTGTTTGAGTTAAGGCCTTTACGTACTTTTTTCAAAATAAAAAAATTCTTATAAAAATGGAATTTGTTGATCGATTTTTCCGAAAGTTATACTAAATAAGGATTAGGCTGTATATGTTGTTTAAATACGAGCTGATTCAATCGAATAGTTTAAACAGTTACAGTTACAGTTAAACGCACACACACAATTTTTCTAAACCACTTTTGACATAGAAATCTCGGAAATTTTTTTTTCCATGAAAACAATGCTTCCTCTATGAGGAAGTAAAGTTGTTTAAAAAAATATCTAATAAGATTTGTGGCTGCTATTTAGAGGTAGAACAATAACATAAAAGATCGAGGATGAAATCCAAGAGGTCGAGGATCAGACCCAGATCGAGTTGGTACGGAATGTCCCATATACGTTAAATTTTGAAACAGATATTATCTGACCTTGTGCCAATAGTTGTAAGTACTGTAGAGGAGTTAAAATTAATTTACGTGTTTTTACACTCATATCTTTATATCTTACTTATATTTAGATAATTATGTAAGAGGATCGATAGCGTGTATATTCCTGAAAAATACTACGTTGGCAAATACAATGATTAATATGTATCGGTTCAATTTTTCGAGCACACGAATTCATAAATATTGCTATATTCAGCCGCGTGTACAAATTGGCGCTTATGTTGCTAATGGACCGTTGATATTCTCCTCAATCCCTTTACAATCAAAAAGAGTTTTTTAAAAACATTTTTATGTGTCTGGGTTCACTTGTAGAAGCCAACGAAATTTTTGGTTTGTGTGATGGCCTTTCTATCTGTTTTTGTTTTGTTTTTCTATCTGCAATAAGCCAATTCTAAGCATTTCAGGTAAGTAAAAAATCTAATTCCTGTATTAAAATACCACCATTACACATAATGAATAATTAGCTGTCTCAAATTGTATCACGAAGTCCGTTGAACGTTTTCGAATTCCCTGTTGTTTCCAACGACTTGAGTTTTGTAAGGATTTTATTTAGCTATTTGGCGCACACAAGAAAGTTACGACGGTTGATGTATTAATCGTTTGCGTCGAAATACAAGATTGATCGTTTACCTCCAGCGACTCCGAAATCTATTATCTCGAGAACCAAATATTTTCGATGTTAATGAGGATGGCAGTCGGCGTCCAATAAACCAGTTTGAAATACGGGCGTGACTGTCGGCTTAATTGAAATATGTAAAGTAAAATAATCAACGCTCATGACTTTCCATTGAGCCAATCAATTGTACCTTTAATTATCCGCTCCATCACCCCTAATCTCAGGGGCCAAGGCCATTAGAAGCTTTCACTTCCTAATAATAATAAGGACCAGACGCTGGGGTATATAGTGGGGGCAGCGGGAATAGTAGTACACGAGGAAAGGTGAGCAGGATACCGACTCCATATTATAAATTATGTGCCCAAGTGCGAAACTCTGAATAACTTGAAAGTTGTATCGTTTCGAGTGATTTATGAAACAAGTGGCGTGCCCGCGTCTTTCTTTGAGAGCCATACCAGCGGCAGACTCCGCAGCTCGGAAAATGGTACCAAGTTCCTTTGCTTCCGCTTCCTCGGCCATGTAATCCCAAGGAGCGTAAAGCATTGCCACGTTTGTTTTAATTTGCTTCGCGGGTACGGTTAATTTATTCACTGTTAGAAGTAAAAGAGCTTTCGCAGAGTCGGGGAAGCCGTCGTGCGCGGTAGGAGCGACCACCGCGGTAGTATAACGACGCGCCCGCCCGGCTCGTTGGTCGATGTGTTGTGTGGCGCGCAAGGATAGCAGAGAAGAGAGCCCACACCCTTTGGGATGAGGTGGGTGGCACGGCCAGCGGAGGCAGCAGGCTACGGCAGGCCCCACGGTTCTGGTGCAGATATTTATACGAGCCGTTTTGTCTGGGGGTGCCGCTGGTGAGCTCCAGCCCGTGAGTCGGTGAAGCGGCGAGGCGACCACCGCTATCGTGCCCCCCCTTCACCGCGCCTGCAGTAGCGACGCCGCCGCTGCTGATCCCTTTGACCCCCCGATGTTTTAACCCCTCGGCAATTAATCCCTTTTGCCCGATTAAACGTTCTATTCTCCCGTTCAATTAAAACTTCTTCTTTTGGACTACCGGCTATATCAAAGAGTCACGTCACCCGTGAGAATTCGAATGTAGTGCCGCGGACGAGCGAGATGACGATAACGGAGCCCCCGACTTGCTGTTAATTCGCCGAATACCACCGGGAGCTAATCCTTTTTAATTCTCTTCCCATCTTTCTTTTTTAGCGAATCTCCTGCAGAATCGTTCGAAGTGAGTTGACTGACACGTCCACGGTATTCTCCCGACATCTGGGCTAAATGGTTACTTGATGACTGTGTACCTTACCGACCGCTAGGGTTTTATGGAGAGCTTCGGAAACTAGTGGCTCGTAATACTCGAACTAACATGGTGAACCGATGCTGCCACAGCGTACTTCAACGTTCACGCCTTCGATCCACAGGGTATCATTCGCCAATGGAATTACAGCACGTGTGTCGCTGAAAATTTAATAACCGACCGTGAAATGGTCGTTGAAACCTGGGCAGTTTCGGAGTTCACGTAATGTTCAACTCCTCGGAGGACCCTTTTTCCACTAAAACGCGGTCCCTTTGGGACGGCGCTCTGCATCCATGATTTTATCCTTGTCTACGCGCTCGATTCTTTCTTATTTATTATAAAAAATTTTGATTTTTTTTTTTAAGTGATATGTTCAAGCACACTGAATCCGCACAAGAATGAAATACACGTGAGTCCATACGTCGAGGGAAGAAAAATAAATAAACTATCAAACTGGGAAATATATGACAAAATATTGAACTCAAGAGATTTGCCACTCCAATGTCACCTGTAAAAGCCTCGTATATATTTGACATCCAACATTTTTTTCAGGTTGAACGAGCACTTAAACATTGATTGAAGTCGTTTTACGAGTGGCTCTTGTCAGGAAATGGTATACTCTGAATATTACCGAAAGGTTGCGGAGGACAGGAGCTACCATTCCGTCGCGCGAGAACAACAAAGATACAACATGGGGGGAGAGAAGTGCCGCGGCAGAATAGTGAGTCTCGAAACACTCCTGGCGGAGGAAAGATAGAGGAACCGGTGGTTCGCAGTTCTTCGTGTAAGTTCGCCAGTTGAATCGCCAACTCGTGCATGATGTCCTCAACCCTTACGTGAACGTAAACGTGTGGGTGGGTGGCGGCGAACGCAAGTGCGCTCTCAGCAGAGCCGCGCTATGCCTAGCGCGCACGTGTAAAGGTATATGTGCTGCGGGGGTACGTGACGGAGCGTCGTGGCCCTCTAGCCTGCACCACTACCACCGCTCGCTCTCGCTCGCTCAGTCGTTCTCGCTCTCGCCCTCTCGGGTGGGGGTAGAAACGATTGGCGGACGCTGCGTCGAGTTAGAGGTTGTAGAAATCTGCCGTCAGTCGTGCGGTGGCCTCCGTTCGTAGCGGGACCGTAGCTGCAAGCGAGAAGGCGGAGCCCGAACGCAATCGTGTTTTTACATCGACAAACTCTTAACCCGTAAAGTCAAGAAGATAGTGTTTCTTTGATTTCTTAACTTAAACTCGTCAGTAATCAAGCCGAATGAATTATTGACGCGTAGTAATACAACGCACTATCAATAATTCATCTTTACAGGAAATTCGAACGTTCACGAATAAAATAGTTTGGTAAAACTGGTTTTGAATTCACCAGTGAATTACAAAGTTTTGCGTAGTTGGAAGTGTCGCGGATGTGATAAACTCAAAGGTGGTTAAGATAATCGACTAAAGTTTCAAACTCGTACTAGTGTAACGTAAGACCGTGTTTACTTCGCTAGGTGGTACCGCGAGAGCTGATAGCAGTGGAATACTTTGGCGATAAGTCGCTGGCTAATACGACGGCTTCCCGATCTACACCAAGACCTCACTTGTAATTTCCGGAAGTTACAAGACTCGTGCCCGTTTATCACAATCTCTTTAATGTGCAATTTCTGCGGGTGCTCGGTTCTTCGAGGAGACAACCACGATGATTAATAGTCGGAGATAGATCACCAGCCCATTTACCTTTGGGGACAGATAAATTTTCGAGTGGGATCCGCGCTGAGAGAACAATTTGCACTTATACCAAGGACACCGAAAAGATCGTCGAATCTGAAGAGGAAGCGGGCGTCGAGTGATGCGTCATTTTCGCCAAGGGTGAACGGGTTTCACATTCCGGCCAGGGACGCTCCGGTAGGACGAGCGTGCACGGAATAATTTTCTCGTCTCGAGGCGAGATTGTTCGGGGAGAGGAGAAAGCACACCCTTGAATACGCCGACGAAGCAGCGGTAGTTGTCGAAGCATCGAAGAGCAAAAGAAAGAGCAGTGAAAGAGAGAACCGTCGAGATGTTTGTCCGCGAATCGGGACAGCTCGACTTTATAATGAACGAAGTAGAAGGAAAGAGCGGTCGGATTGCCGTGTCGAAGGCAAGAAGCAGCGCCGTCTAACTCGGGGGAAGTAATCAGACGGGAAGTCGAGTGATGACAGAGAGATTCGATAACAGATTCGCGTCTTGAGGAGTATCCTTGCAAAAGTGTAGGGTAGAAAGGAGGAAGAAGAAGAAGAAGGAAAAGAAGAAGTAAGAATGAGCAGCGGAAGCAGCGGTATGCTCTGTGGTATGGCTTCAAACAGCGGGTGGCTAATAGTGGGGTCCGGAGTAGCGTTGGCCTATCTCATCTTCGAGGTTGGCCACGTGCTCGCAGTAACGAGCGCACCACCTCCAAGGTTCGACGTACCGGAGCATTGTTACTGGGAGCCGAACCACGAGGGTGCACTAACTTGCGTCTATCGTTTCCTTGGAAACGACCCGTTACGTTCAAACTTCTCGCAGATAACCAGCGAGTACGTGACCTCGATGAGCATCGTCTGCGAGGATTGGAACGTCGAGGGTAGTCACGCTAATGTCGACGACTTTCTTCACTTGTGGAGACTTCGCGATCTCCGATTAACCGGTTGCAAGTTTGCTCGTTGGCCGGCTAAGATATTGAATGGCTTTAGAGACCTTAGAAACTTGACTATACGAAGTCTTAACGGCAGAAAGACGAAATTCAGCCTCGAGTTAGAGAGAGGAGCCTTTGATATGAACCCCCACATTGAAAAAATCGATTTGTCTTCAAACAATATATGGCAGATTCCGGAGCATTTGTTTTGTCCTCTGACTAATCTCGTCACCCTCAACGTGTCCTCGAATATGCTCAAGGACGTTATAGAACTCGGCTTCAGTGATCAAAACGCCGGTACGGTCGGTCAACCGAAACGAGATCACGAATCTACAATAGCTCCGATTCCTTGTTCTCTCGATCTTCAAACTCTCGACCTCTCCAACAACCAGATATCCGTGATGCCTTCACACGGATTTTCCGCTCTAAAACGTCTCAGAAGTCTTAATTTATCGGGAAATGCGATCTCTATGCTAGACGACACTGCTCTCCGTGGTCTCCGATCTCTTGAAGTATTTGATCTATCTTGTAATAGGATCGTTGCTCTACCTGCAGCTCTCTTCAAAGACGCGATGAGCAGCCTGAAGGAGCTTAGACTTCAGAACAACTCCATCAGTGCGCTGTCACCTGGTCTTGTCGTCGATATGAAGCAACTGGTCACCCTCGACCTTTCCCGTAACATGCTGACAAGTTCGTGGCTCAACGCAACAACATTCACTGGTCTTATTCGCCTCGTGTTGCTGAATTTGTCGTATAACAAAATCGCTAAATTGGATCCAGCTTTATTTAAGGATCTCTACACCCTCCAAATATTAAATCTTCAGCACAATGAGATCGAGACAATACCCGCAGACACATTCTCGCCAATGAGTAATTTACACACTCTCGAGGTAGCGCACAATCGACTCACGTATTTGGACGCCTATTCGTTGAACGGCTTATTTGCTTTGTCGTTACTCTCGATGGACTCTAATCTACTTGAGGGTATTCACCCAGACGCATTCAGAAATTGTTCGAGTATGCAGGATCTCAATTTGTCCGGTAATAATCTCGATGGCATTCCGGTGGCTTTGAAGGACATGAGAATGCTGAGGACCCTAGACCTCGGTGAGAATCAAATAAAGAGTCTGGAGAAGCCTGGATTCCATGGTATGTCGAGTTTATACGGTCTACGAATGATTGGTAATGAGATTATGAACGTAACGCGTGAGGCACTGGCCGAGTTGCCTGCACTACAGATATTGAATCTCGCGAGGAATAAAATCGAATACGTGGAAACTGCTGCCTTTTCCAGTAATCCAGCACTCCAGGCGATTCGTTTAGATGCCAATTTCCTCCAGGATATGTCAGGTATATTTGCAAACGCTCCGGGTTTGCTCTGGTTAAACATGTCCGACAACGTGATTGGACACTTTGACTACGCTATTCTACCGGCACGACTACAGTGGATGGACCTTCACAAAAACTTGATAATGGATCTCGGAACGGCGCCCCAGGGTTTCCGACTCCAGACCCTCGATGTCTCCTTTAACAGTTTAACGAGGATACATCCGAAATCGATTCCAGACTCGATCGAGCTATTGTTCGTCAACAACAACATGATTCACACCGTCGAACCGCAGACCTTTCACGAAAAGGAGAATTTGACGAGAGTCGATCTCTATGCAAATCAGATAGTCAAGATGGATCTATCGGCGTTTCAGCTGGCTCAGGTTCCAGATAATCGACCGCTCCCGGAATTTTATATCGGTGGCAATCCCTTCATCTGCGACTGCACGACCGAGTGGCTCCAGAGAATAAACTCGCTGCCGCTGAGGCAGCATCCACGAGTGATGGACCTCGATTCGGTCTACTGTGGTCTACCGTACGACAGACACAAATCCTTTATACCTCTTCTCGAGGCAAAGTCTTCCCAGTTTCTGTGTACCTACAAAGCCCATTGTTTCGCACTCTGTCATTGTTGCGATTTTGATGCTTGTGACTGCGAAATGACTTGTCCGCACAATTGCACGTGCTACCACGATCAGTCATGGTCGGCGAATGTAGTCGATTGTTCAAGCTCTGGATACAAAAGTCTACCCGGTCGATTACCTATGGACGCGACGGAGGTATATCTCGATGGGAACAATTTCGGTGAGCTGACCTCCCACTCCTTCATCGGTCGAAAAAATCTCGAGGTACTCTACGTCAATGACAGCAACATCATAGCTATTCACAATCACACGTTCAGCGGGCTGAAGCGACTAGTTGTCCTTCATCTTGAGAACAATAAGATAAGCGTGCTCAATGGACCGGAACTGAGGCCACTGGAGAATCTTAAAGAACTTTATCTCCAGAATAATTTGCTCACTCACATCGACAATGGAACGTTCCTCGGTCTTCGGCACCTCGAGGTTCTCAGCTTGGACAACAATCGTCTCGGTACGTTCGCCCTTTGGCAACTCGCCCAGAATCCTTATCTCGTCGACATAAGCCTCTCGAATAATCCATGGAGCTGCGAGTGCACCTATTTCGACCGTGTGCACGACTGGATGTCCAAGAACAAGGCCAAGATCGCCGATTGGATGCAAGTTACGTGCGCCCTCGGTATGCCAATAACCTCGCCGGCGAACGGATCCGTCATAAATTGTGCGGCCCTTACTGGCGCTACCGGTACAGCGATCGCAACACGTCCCCTCGAGGCTTATCTACCGCTGCTCCTCGCTACCGCGGTACTCTTCTTCGCGATGTTGGCCCTACTATGCGGTGCCTTCAGGCATCGCCGGACCCTGAGGACGTGGGCCGCCAGCCGATGTGGATTGCGGGCTTGCTATAAGACAGCCGCCTTCGAAGATCGGGAGAAGCCATTCGATGCCTACATCTCGTACTCTGCAGTCGACGAGAACTTTGTCTCGAGGGTCCTCGTGCCGGGTCTCGAGACTTCTTACAGACTCTGTCTTCACTATCGAGATCTCGGTGCTGGAGCAAACGTCGCCGACGCAGTTGCCGAAGCGGCCGACTCTTCACGACGTACCATTCTAATTCTTTCGAGAAACTTTTTGCACGGAGAGTGGGCCCGATTCGAGTTTAAATCGGCTCTCCGCGAAGCCTTGAGAGGAAAAGGTCGCTCGGTTATTCTACTATTGGTTGGAGGTGTTTGCCCCCGGGATCTCGACGCCGATCTCAGGAAAAGGATTTCATCGCACACCGTACTCGTCTGGGGCGACAAGCTCTTCTGGCAGAAATTGAAATTTGCGATGCCCGAGGTGTCGCCGATACCGGTCCTCGACAGACCACTGCCACTCCCTCCGCCACCACCACCGCCGCAACATTTATGGACATAGGAGGAGCCTACATTAGGTAATTGATATATGCATTAACGCTTTCCCTCACACTTAACCGCCGCCCTCCCGCATCCTTTGCCCGAGCCATAAGTTATAACTGCCGCTGGCACCGTACATTGTATGCATGTGTCAGTGTAAAATCAATGCTGGCAACCCAGTGCGGATGCTAGATTCCGTCAATGGTACGTATAGAGAATCCAATCGTACTCGGTATCGCACAATACCAGTTCTAGCTCTTTCGCTATATCCCATGTGGTAGTACGTACGTCCCTACACCGCAGGAGTCACGAGGTAAAAGGTTCCACGCTGAGATTAATACGGCGTTAAATGGCAGGTAGGAAAACCATAAACATAGATCTATGTGTGAGAACGTCACCGGGCGAGAAATCGTTAACGAAGAAAAATGCATTTTATGGATTATTGCGACGTTCAGGCTCGATAAAATCGATACTCGGTCCCGAGTAGTAACAGAAAAGCGTGATCCGGACGGGCGCACAATTGTGTTTCGCCACGTGATACACGCCCGCTACGTGAGTCGAGCGAGCCACAACACGTGCTCGATGAGATAGAATATCCGGGTTATAGGTAGCCCCTACCGGTTGTGTTTCTACCTATGGATACAGCAAAGAGATTCCGTAACGTTTTATCTAGCACGATCGAGGGATTGGAAGAATTAAGCTGTCCATAAGATAGTCAACAATGTTGCTGGGAAAGAAATAGTAGAGCTGACGATTTGCGGATAATAAATGTTGAATTGGGTACAGCAAAAGCCAGTAAAGATTATTCTCTGCACCATCATGCATAACTCATAGCTCCCATGCGCGAAAAACTCAGGACATTCCAATAAATTCGCAGGGGATTCAAGCCGAGGAAATGCAGTCGCGACAAATTCTCTATCATCGTTATAGACATCCACGGGTGGTAAAAAAAAAATATAGGAAAAAACGTGGCGGGCAAAAGTCGTACCCCGATCGTTTCGCTACAGGGGCACTGATTCATACTGAGGCTTTTTTTTTTTATCCCCTGGCTTTATTTTATGTGACATGCCAGCGGTGAATGACGAATCGCCAGTAGGATCAGGGAACACGTCGCCTAGGTAGTCGGAGTCTCGCCTACAGCCGGAAAATGGCGGTTATAGCCCACTCGCCACGCGTGGGGTTCTATTCGGGGACCCTTTTTGTCCCTTAACCTTTCTAGCTCTATTTCTCTCCTCTTTTCCTCTTTGTCGAGCAAACGCTTTCGCGCCTCCACAGCTTCCATTAACGGCTGAGCTCCCGATAAGCTGCATCGATACGCCCAACGCTCTCCTTTCCATCTCTCTTTCTCTCACTCTCAATCTCCTCGATTGTGCATGTATCGCCGAAACGCCCCCCGCTCTAGCCCCCAATAGGATTACGCAAAAAATACATTTATACGCACAATGTGCACCCGGAAAGACTTATTGTCGTGTGGAGTGGCGTTTCGGAGGCTTGGTGGTGAGAAAATAG